>JAPYYV010004713.1:0-16300 GCA_030522625.1 Copidosoma aretas
ACTATTAACTTACGAATGCTTTACACCAGTGTGCGTATAATAATACCTACTATTTGCCTAACTTTTGAATAAACAGTATTCATTCAGAATTAAATTAATGTACTTTATCCACCAATATGCGTATCATCTTTAGTTGTAACATAAAAATAAGTTAACCATCAATAAATCGGTCTCTCAGTGTGTTAGCATCAAGGTTTTAAATTTTGGGCAATTAACACACAGTCTAATGGGATATTACGAATTTAGTATATTAAAATCCGTAGTGTACGAAAACTATCTACAACATCTGGAGAAAAATCGATGGAGCGTAAATTGAAAACCCTATAAATATTTTGCAACTCCAAGAACATTGGTTGGGTGCCGGTAAAAGCTCATGGGATTAGATATCTGTTTGAAATTGATGCTTTTCAGCTAATATACAGTATACATAGGTTTACTCGGCCAGGCATGTAAAAGAAGTTAGACGAATCTCCGTCGTATCGACAGAAGGATACTACCTTAATTTTGAAACATGTATACATTTATGTTTCGATTTTAATCCAAAGATAATAACATGAATATAAATTATTGAAACAATGGAATTCGTAAAATAGGGTATTGAAAACATTTATTCAGACATAAACGCTATTGATCATGTAATTATCATGACAATAACCATAATTAAATATTGCTTTGATCATTCAAATATTTTATTTTCCTTATGAGCATCTTTGGTAGAAAGTGTCTCATGTCTTGAGTAAATTCGAAGGATTATCTTATTGATGAATTACTCAATATAGATAACATTTTTCTATTGTTCAACGTGAGTAACGTTACAAAGTATAGCTATGCGTAATACTTCATGCCTGTATTGATTACATATAATAACTATCAAACTAAACAATACGTTGAAACATTAATTATAAGGTAGAAACTTGAAGTCTTAGTTTTATTTCAACTCTGATAGGTCGAAGGTCTTATCATTTATTGTATCCACAGGTCAACACACTTGTCGTTTTGAATGCACTTTTCCCATAGCATAGTATAACGGTATGTTCATCTTGTGGCTAAAGTTGATGTTGAAGGATACATATTAAAGGGGCTAGGTACTGTGCTTTTGAGGTTATGTTTTGGAAACAAATGTAGATACCACTTAAAAAATCGCTGCCAATAAATTAGCAAAAAGCTTCTGGGGAGTCTATTCTTTTGCTTTTATTCGATAAAGAAAAATTAAATGACGTATCGGGATGATTTAAAATAGGAAACGGAGCTCTATGAAGTGAAATAATTTCAAAAAGCAGTTTATAATATTTTTACCCAAATAGTAAAAAAAATATTGTTAAAATTATTTTATTTTAAATAATTGAATCAAATATTCAAAATTATTACTAAAATTGATATACGTAATATAACGAAAATGCAAAATATTATTGAATTATCGTGCATGTTTCGAGTTATAATTTTTCAAAAAATCGTATCTTAATAATATAAATATTAGAAAATAGTGTATCAGAATTATGAACCATGGTAACAAAATTTATTTTTATGCCTTACAAGATATAATTATTTATAGATTAAAAAAGTCGTGTCAAAAACCGAAACAACGTACATAAATATATTTTCTTTCATTTAACCATAAGCATAAGAACATTTTCAGCCCTGCATCATCAAAAACAGTCGGAAGGATTCTGATGTATGACTTATTGTTCACAAAAATCTTAGTATTTTTTTCATAATAAATTTTTTTTTTTTATGTTTGAAAAACGATTTTGCTTTCTCATAGAGGAAACTTTGTATCAGTGAAATATTAAGTTATTTCAAAATGGAAAAAAGCTTCCTCTGCGAGAAAGCAAAAATGTGTATGTGTGCGTGTGTGTGTGTGTGTGCGTGTGTGTGTTGTGTGTGTGTGCATGTAATCAATCATATCTCTTAAACCCTCTGACCGATTTTTCGATCTAGGGCTTAAAATGTTGGAAAAAAGCGGTTTAGAAAAAAATTTGAGTTTTGTACCTTATTAAGGTTTTTATTATGATCATTGATTGTCAAAAAACCATTTGCTATTTGTGGGGTAAAAATTTGTTAATTTGATTTCTCTAACAGGTATATCTTATAGAGCATTATAATTACTACAAATTAAAAACTAAACGAACTGTCCAGCGTTTCAGCGTGAGCATGAAAAGGGACCATAAGTGTTGCGCTACAGGAAGTAAAGTAATTTTGCCTTCAAAATACCTAATACTGCATTGTCCGAATATCTATATTCGATGAAAACGATGTGTATATCTATAGACATTGTGTATGTATATATTGAAATCCCAAAAAAATCTGCAGTTTTTGAGAAGCGAAAAATCAAAAAAATTAAACGCGTGGTACACTTTCTAGACGAAAGAATCTATGCACTGAGGTTAATTGATGTTCTTAGTTTGTGTTTCCGGGATATCCTTTTTTCACACTGAAAATAGCTACACCTAAAACTATGGAGGCACTAAACTGGTGCACTTTTTCGATCGTGACTTTGCTTTGGATACAGTTAAGATATCTGCTTGAAAATAAATTTAAAGTTTATCTTATATGATAAAAGATTGATTGTCACGTGACTGAAGCCTTTATATTCGTTCTGTGATCAGTTGAGACTGGCTGAGAGCGGGGAAATTTAAAAAAGAGATTTTGAAAAATTAATTAAAAAGTTTTAAATTGAAAAAATTAAAACTGTTATAAAATAGCTAATCATTTTATTTTTCTTCAAAAATAATTAAAATTAATGTTTTATTAACAGTTGGGGGTTAGCGCGCAGGGGGCGAAGCCCCCTAGTTAAGTAAAAAAGGTCAATCAGGACAAAAGTTACGAGCGTTTAAAATTCACAACATAAAATTTTTATTATAAAGAATCAAGGGCTTTTCTTACATTTTACATGCTGATCAAAGTATATTAAACAGCCAATGGTATAATATGCAAATTAAAGAAAAAATTGATCGAAATGTTTAGTTTAGTAAAAAAGAGAACTTCTCAACTTGATCAAGAGTTGAGCCACAACCGATATGGTACCACTACATTTTTCACTAAATTTCATTCTATTATTTTTTTTTCGAATCAGAACAGAGTTTATGCATTCACTCGAACAGTAATCCAAAGGAAAACAGCACAATTTTATGTTATTAGCAAACAATTGCAGTTAACAGTAATCAACATGTTCCTAGAGCCACTCGATCGGCAGACAGCTGATGCATTTTTGCTATCTGGGCTAACGTGATATTTCTCTACAACGTTGCCGTTGTTTATGTGCAGTACATGCAATTGGAAAATTATTTACTACCACCAATTCTCGCATGTTTATTTTGTTTTTTCGTCGAATTTCTTTTGAGCATTACAATTTTTTTACGTACATTTTCAGTTTTGTATGCAAAAATATAATATTTTTTCGGTTAAATATTTCATTTGTTACAGATGGCAGCAAAAAATGTGTATGTACTGCAGCATACGGACTAGGGACACTCCTAGCTTTTCACCCCCACTCGTACGACACCAGAATAACCTTGATATGCAAATATATTACTTAAAGCACGAGTCTAAATCCAATATCTTGATGTCCCGGAAATCGCTATGAAGTGATCGATTACATCTCCACATGACAAAAACCCAACAATCAATAGTATAGATTTATCAGTAACCATATAGAAGTACCTCTGTCGTCACTGGTGGTCCAATATGGCCGCATAAGTTCACAAAATACCATTGATATCAAACATGTATGTAAGTGCAAAGAAACTGGCACTCCAATAATATTTATTAGTGTGGGCAGTATTGTTGATAAAATCGACTTAAAGAATATAAGCCAAAGATAATTCGTTGGAGATCTGCATGCTTAAGGTGGCTCATGCGTTTGGTGCCGTATCAAGCGAAGGACCCTGGTGGTAATCCTAAGTAAAACTAGATACATTAACTTAAATAATAGTAAAAACGAATAAAAAATAATTTTTAGATTCGTCAATAATTGTAATATCATCAGGAAGTACAAATAAATTCGTTTTTGAGTGTTATGGTATACTCAATATTCGTGATAAGCTTAAAATTTAGTATTACAATTGAGTTTTCTTAAAACTTTGATTGTTTACCATTTTTTTTTTTTTGTTGGGGATATATTTTTCATGTAAAATGCCATAGAATAAAATTTTGCATGTGCAATTATAATTATTCATCAAAAAATAATAAGTACTTATAAAGAAATTTACATAAGAAACAATGTTATTGCGCGAATTTTTCAACGTTTTTTTTCTTCAAAGTGAAATGATTGACCTAGCAGTTTCGCAAAAGAAATAAAAAGTGCAGTGCTTAAACTGTTACCTAGAATTTTTTTCAGTTTGCAATAATTATTCATATTAATCCGCATGAGCCACCGTAAAAAACGCAACATATCGCCTACCGCCAAAAAAAGTGCTCAAAATATAGGCCAGCACGTTCAGTTTAGGCTATCTGCCTCTAAATAAATGAAAATCTTAGTTTATTTTTCGAAATTAAATACTGTCAGGGATCAGTGTATGATGATAAATAAGTAGTTGAATACTTAATGTAGTTGTATCTCTACTACGCTAGTCGGAAGCATACTTGATCTCCGATTCGACAGTGTAGTATGCTTTCTGTCTCTCTCGCACTTTAGTGAAGATTAACTTTTAGGAATTTCTACGACACTTATTAATTTATTTCTTATCTCACAGGCACCCTTAAGATGTTTTATAGAATTAGATATGATTACTAGATATTTATGTAATACGCAAAAAAGTATCGTCAAAAGTTCATCATTATTTTGTATGATATTGATAATTTAAGTTCACACAAAGTCGTTTCTCCATAAGCATCTATGTTAAAGTATGAGGAAAGTATAAAATCTTTCAGCATCATTATTTGGCCTTGTAAGAACCCCAGCCTTACAAAAATTTAACAGAGTGCTTGATAATCATTAATTTAGCTGTCGACAAAGTATTATGAAGATTTCATCATTATTTCTGTTTAGTATACAACTACCTTAAATCGACTAATATGAATTTGAATCCCCAGTTTTGCTGTCTAAAAGCTTGACAAAGAAAACCGTTTTGAAAAGACAACTTTTTTGTAGATATCTTTAAAAGTAGTTTTTGAAGAGAAAAATGTTTTCGTAGATAGCTGCATGGAAAAAATATGAATCTTATCAGTATGTTCGATCGCAATCCATGTTAACCTAAATTTTATTAGATACGATGCTTCTTAGCCTCAGCGTGCTAGCCTATATTTTTGGCACTTTTTCTACGGCAGATGATATGCTGAGTTTTTTAACCACGTGAACCTTTAACGGCTTTAACGCACTGTATTTGGTTAATACTCTTGTCAAGTTCATTGACAATACTGCACACACTAATAAGGATATTACCGAATTATCAGAGTTTCCTCGCACTTACACCAATGCTATTTTCCGTGTAAATAAATACGCCCAGCACTTGCTCATGAGTCAAAATTAATAATTAATTAAAACGTACTCTGTATTAACGTACATGTGCCACGTACTTTTTGAATGAGAGGTCGTCTAGCTTTTTAAATTTCTGAAGTACATGAGCTGCACGTGCTAAAGATACCTTTTTCGGCAACTATACATTCCTTAACCATGAATCAAATACATAATATGGGGCGTCGAACAGAGGCCTGAAATAAACTTCCCGTATAATTCCCGGTTTTCCCGGACGAAAATTGACAAAATGCTCGTATATTTTAACGTTATAGGAGATAAGAGATTAATTTGAAGTTTTGCGGGGATTATTGTTATGTTGCACACATTACGTAAAACGTCTTCACTGTTTTTTAATGTTTGCTTTGTTTCAGAAATAATATGACTAACATGCAAATTAGGATTAGACAATTTTTAATTTAAAGGGGTGTGTAAAAAACCGATCATCCGCCATTTTGTATCGACTGCCATTTTGGATTTCAATGGTGCTACATGTTTAATTGTATTCTGCTCATCAAACCCTTTCATTTAATACTGATATCATAGGGATTTAAAAAGCATCGCTGATTCGCTACGTTGTAATGACTGCTATTTTTGTGTCCAAAATGGTGTAATATACACTTACCTCATTTTATATACTGTGACTACTGATATCATCGTCATTCTGAAAGGGTTGTGAAGGTTAAAATCATATTTATACAAAAACAGTGAAAATCATGCATATTTTTTGTATGTCCTGGCAGACATTTTGCTGCCGCCATCTTTAATCTTCATGAACTGACAAATTTTAAGTTTTGTCACCTGGGTAACCTAAAGGATTGTTTTATTTTGTGTTTGATAAAATTCCAACGATTTCTGTGGAAAATAAAATTTAGTCATGATTTTGGAGTACTTTGGGGATTTTTTATGTTCCTCCAGAGCCGTTACACAACTTTGGACCTATTTTCAATTATTCTACAATTATAGTCATTAAAAAAAAAAAAAAAAAAAAAAAAAATCGTTTGAATGACCACCCAATCAGGACTCATCTAATTTGGAGAAAAATTTTCCCATTTCTCACTGGGCGCGGACTGCGGTGTCGATCGCTTAGGGTGTACAAAAAGCTATAGGAGTGACAATTCCCGTATATTTCTGGCATTTTTCTCAGGTTAATGAAGTTCCCTTACATTTCCCGGATGTTCCGTATTGATCAACACGCTGGATGAAACCTAGACATCTTCTTCGGCAACCCTACATACAATACTTAGAAAGGTTGACTACGATTTGTAGGGAGAGCTTGCAGAGGCCCGCCTTTTTGCCTCTTTTTGGTTAGAAATGCACGCGCATGACCTATCTTTTAAGGTGGTTTCTATGTTTTTAAATCTGATGCACCAATACTATAAAAATTTATTGAGTTATTCCTCATGATGCCATGGGTACATCTGAATTTTTTCACATTTTCTGACCTTATCGTTTATGAGATATGGTAACTCACAGTTTAGGATTGAACACGGAAGACATAAGAAAATGACACACATTGCACAATATCTTCAAAATGTGATTCACCATATTTATGAAAAATATACCCTCTTCTAGGGGGAAAAAAGACAAACATTTAAAAAAAAGAAAAGTTGGAATCGACCGTAAGACAAAACAATATAAACAAAACTTCATGTTGATTTGTGCATGTGACGAAAAGCTGTTCCACTGAATTGCTTCTCAGTTGTTCTCTGTTGCTTAAAGACTTGAAAATTAATACTCGTACCCTCGAAGTGTTAAGGTACAATGTAAGCACATAAAAGTGAAACTTTTTATAAATTTTTAGCCCACTTTTGTTAATTGAAATTTTAGAAATTTTCACTTTTAGGTCAGAATTTTTTTTGAGCGAGTGAAAATTTTTTTTAACTTTGGACAAATTTTATGGGAAACTAGAGTATCTGACAAATACCCCTCAATTTTTTGGTAATATTCTAATAATTATTCTTTGAGTACTAGCAAGTTTATTATTGTCGCAAGTTTTTCGCTATAGTCGCGTCCTTGTCTAGCCATAGAAACTACCTTAACATTAAAGTTTTATTTACGCTTTGATAATGCAGAGATCGAAAATGCAGAGATCACAATGATATTGATTTTTCTTGATAGTCTGGAAGGCAAGGGTCCAGGCCTACACGGGATAACTCTACACAATAATAACTCTACACCTATATCTTGCACGGTTCCACTCTAATATATATAGTTATAATTATGTGGTGTAGAGTGCTTGTGTAGAGTTATCCCGTGCAGGCCTGAACCCTTGTCGTCTGGAATACGTAGAGCTGCTATGAATTTTTTCAATGTTTGATATTGGTCATTTTAAAAAGAATGATACAAATTAAAATGAGTGTGATAACATAGGCTCTTATGGGACGTAACCTGGATTATTCGTTTACATGGACAAATATTAATGGAAAATGCAAAGATATTTAATAAAACCATAACTACGTATGAAGTGATGATATAGTGCATTTTAAACAACGCCAACGCTAAATGTATGAGCAAAACATTGAGTTCGTAGGGTGCAAGAGGGGGTGCGCGGTAAAAGAGGGCCAAGCTGCGCGGGCCGGAGGGACTCCCTTTTCCTCGCCTCGCTGAATGATACTCCCGAACCTCCTTAAAATCTATGGTCAAGTTGGCTCTCGCACATGTTCGAGTTGGCTTCTAGGCCATTATAACTTAGTATTAAGACTGGCTCCCAAGATCAACATTATCAACAAAAATTATTCTTTCCGTCACACTTGATCCATGCTTTGAACTGGCAGTACGCGTTGGTTAAATACTGGCGTGTTTTAAAAAATAATAATATTATTCATTGAAAGTCAACTTTTTGATAGACCAAGATACTCAAAACAATTGCAAGGTTTGTGATGGTGAAATTTTTTTTGAAACTGCTTGTATTGAAGTCGAGTAGAACAACCATTTCCAAACTTGATAATTTCTTGTTGTACAAAATTTTATTTTTCTTGCATAACTTTTGATTTTATTTTGCTACTATGCATTTTGATGTCAACTTCCACTTGAAATAAGTTGGGTTGTGATGTATAAAAAATACTGTTGAAATACGAGTGGAACGACTCACAATTATTTGTCGTACGACAGAGAGATGATGAGAATGTTGTCAAAATATTAGGAGGTCTAAATGCTGGAGTACTTGTGTGTACACTCACTGTAATATAATATTTTGATTTCAAGATTTATCGGCTCTCAGAAGTACAATACAGTGCTGTAATATTGTGTAAACTGATATATGAGTGAGTACATAAATTAAGCAGTATTTAAT
Organism: Copidosoma aretas; assembly: GCA_030522625.1. Classification (NCBI taxonomy): domain Eukaryota; kingdom Metazoa; phylum Arthropoda; class Insecta; order Hymenoptera; family Encyrtidae; genus Copidosoma; species Copidosoma aretas. Next base: position 8,748 of record JAPYYV010004713.1, read on the forward strand.
TCTTACATCAGCTCAAATCAGACACTTTTATGTGCGGGAGCCAACTCGACCATGGATTTTAATGATCCAGGAGCCAACTCGACCGTACGTCTTAATGACCCAGGATCCAACTTAACTGTACACAAGACGTCATCTTGCTTTTGGGAGCCAACTCGACATCGGTCCACAATTGTAGCATGTATCAATTCATTATTAACTGAAATTTCATCGAAATTCGACTGTTAATTCTATGATTACTTTATGATAAAAGTATTTTTTACGATTTTCTATTACAGGCCATGTCAGAGTTAAAAAATTTGTTCATTGAATTTCCGGTACAGAGAAATGCAGAGAACAAAGGCCTTAAAATCTACCATGAATTTGTTTTATCACTGCATTGATATTTATAATGAGATTTAATGAAATCCACTGTTGATTCCTTAAGGTAGTAGTCTCATTTACGGATATAAGCACTCCGGGGTGAAAAGACCATAAATGCTTTGATTTTCGGATGTATGGTGCCTTGGTACCATCTCAATGGTAACTACATGCGCCCTTAGGGAACTTATCTAATGGCTGAAAATCATTGGATGCAAGTTTGACAGACTATCGTTGGCAAAATTTGTTCAACTTCATTCAATTCCAAATTCTCATTTTACGTCGGTATTCTTTCAACAAATATTACACTTGTAATTTGGATTCTATATAAAGATTTTTGGCATAAACTGCAATAATTACACATGTCCGATAGTTGAAATACAATGCAAAGCTGCAAAGGATCCAACACTCCATAGTTTCCAACGACGCTACAGTTCCTTGAAGAGCCGTTATCGTCGGCATCTTGCCCGATTCTCTCCGATCGCACGATAGCAAATGAGAGTCATTTATGGTGATTCTCTAGAGGAAAGACAGACGGATCCATCCAGTGGTTGTCGTAGAGCGTGCAGATCCTCGACACCGGCTATGAGCAGCGGTGCACGTGCATGCTGGCAAAGCCAGCGGACCCCCCGCGAGGGTTGCCGAAAAAGGCAGAGAAGAGATAAGTACACAGAAAATACCAAGTGTACACGAGAGCGTACAGGAAGACTCTCGCGGCCGCTACACAATACAAATATAATACGTGTGGCCAATGAGGGTGCCAGACGCTCTTAGACGCGCACATCTATTCGGCGACGCAGCTTGTAAATATACAGGGTAGCTGTTTAGCTGCTGGATGCTGATTAAATAATAGGAGGGGACAATGGGCACACAAGCGCACGCGCGCAGCCCCCACATTCCCTTGCGAATTTTCGGGCGTGCCCGCTCGTCGGCCCGTCTTTTTTGCCCGCGCGCACGTACGGAAAAGCGAGCGAGTGAGTCCGTGGGTATTGGTGCGGTGTACTACTACACCTTACGACCTTGTTCGTGACAGTGTAAAAAAATTGACGGAGAGAACGAGCCGTAAGGTAATACCTACAATGGAATAGCACGCGACGACGACCTAGTCGTGCGTGCATCAGTCTGCACGAGGGAGCGCCCGGAGGGAGAGTGTTATAGCCGGGCCGGAAGAAACTGCAGGCTGTGTGTGTACGTGCATGTAGGTGTAGGTACACCAGCAGCAGCAACATCACACGACCGCAGACGGCGCAGACTGTTGCAGCGTGCGCGCAGAGCGAGGGAGAGAGACGACGCGAGCGCCAGCGGGACCAATGGTTGCGAAGGGAGGGGGGGGGGGGAGAGATCCCGGCCTTGGTGGTGGGGGAAAGGGGGGGATCTATCTCTCTACTCGGCCTATGCCGACGTACATCGGCCACCCTTGCCTGCAAGCGAGCATCGGCGGGACGGCCGAGCGCTGGCGTGGATGAAGCAGCGAGAAAGAGAGGGGGGTAGGAGAAGGAGGAGGAGGGAAAATGCGCAGCGCGGCGTTTGCCTATAGGCACAGTTATAGCCGCTCGATCACGAGGAGAGCCGAAGAGCCAGTGTGATACGTATATATGTATACGCTCGGCGCGCCGCTCCTAAACCTATAAGACCCCGGGGGCTCGCAGGGTCCCGGGATGAGAGGGACCGTCCAGTGATCCGATCGATTCCCGTCGTTGTCGGTAAGACGCGCGGGTGCCACGAGCCGCCGATGTGCTATGCCGTGCGCGCGCGTGCGTCGATTTCTTTCTCCTGCCGATCGCCCGGTTCCCCTCCTCCAATCGTGACAACAGATAATTGATACGGAAAGTGGGAGGAGGAAGACGCGCTGCGAAACCTGTGTATGTATATATGTACGAGTGTACATAATTACATTATATGCGCTCGGGGAGGGGATTGTTCAGCTGCTACTTGAGTACAACATACAGTGGAGACGGGGACTCGAGGAGAGCACCGTTACGCTCTCGTTTTGACACCTCCGGACACACGTTGCATCGATCAGCTCTGGCCGCGGGCTGGGACGAATGTGTAATTACGTGACGGTCTGAGCTGCCGTGTATCGGAGTGCCGCGGGACAAGCGTGCGCGCACGCATCGCTGCGGACGGAACAACAAGCCGGTATAATAGGTATACCATTCGTGTATCCGAGCGAGAGTGAAGTATAATATACCGGCGTACAGCTGGTTGTTCCGCGCGGGTGTCCAGGGGACGGGCCACGAGGTCGACTCTTGATGACCATTGTCAGGGAGGCCGAGGAGGAAGCAGCAGCCAGTGCCATGCATCATCCGGGCTCGGAGCACCAGGTCTTTGGATGGGAGAGCAGTGCCCAGTCGCCCGAGCACTGGCCGGAGGACGAGGAGGAGGACTCCTGCCACAAGAGTTTCGATGCCGATTCGCCGAACAACTTTCGCATGGATCCGAATTGGCGCAAGGTCTGTTTGTTTTCTTTTTTTCCCCGATCCCACTTTTTATGGCGCTCGGCTCTTTACTTCTGTTTGGGCCGACAATAAAATGACACATGTCCCTCGATCGTACGTAGGGTGTAGATGTTTGCTGTCATTTCTCTCTCTCTACCTCTCGGCGTATATTCGTCACTAGTGTCACCTCTGATCATTGGTCAATGTGTTTTCATCGATTCTGTGATACAATTAATATCCAAACGATATAATTGATGTTTTGTATAATGTAGGCGCTAACGCGCGCATGAGGTAAGGCTCATCCACAACGTGTTGGTACGTTTCGACAGTATTATTTAGAATCGATTGAGCTAAGTGAGCGATAAGATAACCATTCCCTGTATCGGTATCATTTTTACACCATCGATATTGTTTCTGTTGACTATATTACTGAATTATTAATACATATATATTTCGATCGGCAATATTTTTCGAAATACCTGCCGGTTTAGCGAAATTCTCAAAACAGTTACTTTCTCAGGGTGAATTCATGACAAAATCGGCCCTTTTTGCAAGGTAGGGGCATGAGATAGCCGAAATGTACATAAAATTCAAGAAAGGCCTCTGGCATAATATTGTAATGACGCCTTACATGTGCTAGGGCGATGTGCGCGCATGCACGCAAGGAAAGACGTAACTATACCTCTATGCTGTGTACTGCCCCTGGTCCTTGTCTGTTACAGTAACATTTTTACAAAGTGGAGTTTTATTCATATGTTGAATAAAGTGTGAGAGCTATGCAGAACATTTTTATAGATGTAGATCCATACCTACTCATGAAGCGTAGCTCGTAGCGTATGTCCGTTACAATATTTTTGATATAACTTTTAAAGTTTGTTCCGTGAAAAAGAAGGTATATCTGAAAATCGACAGGCCATTATGCATCTCTCATCTCTTTTTATGTTCCCTTTAATCTCTCATTGAATGAAAATATTGTTTTCACTTATGTGCTAATGGTTAAGAAATCGGATGATCTAGCGAGCGCAATTAATGTAATTGAAGAATGAACATAATACTTGAAGAATATATATAATATAAATTCTGATCAATGTCATTGAATTCATTCGGGTTCAATAGATATGCTTTCGGTCATCGTGAAACCACTGTGATTAAAAAATTACAATGCTCTGAGAGAAAGAAAAAGCTCAGAAAGTACTGTTTTTCCTCTGTAAACTGGTGATAATCCAGCGTCCATGTACTACTTCATTTTGCATCGTGATTGTCTCTGCGGGCAGAACAGTAACTTTTATATGCAGTCAGTAAATATCAATTAATCCAGGATAAAAATTACTGTCTCACATATTTGAAATCAACTTGCAAACAGTGAAAAGTCCCTAGACGTCAGAATGACTTTAAAATTATTGGTACAGGTATAGTAATTTTTACTCTTTTTTTTTTTATGTTACTGTAAGCCTATTCGAATACATGCAGGTTGCAGCATACGCACACTACTTGCGACTCGAATAGAAGAGATATCAACTGCTGACACGGTTCATTATATGAGGGATACTAATCTAGTATACGTTTAATAGATATATACAGACCGTCCAAAACCGTGAATCAACAGTCGTATTCACTGAATCCGTTTGAATAGAGGTATGATTCATACTTTTGCCTCTTTTTTTTTAAAAGATTTTTTCAAAAAAAATTTCATGTGAGAATTTTCAATTCTTTTTCGCATTAATCGGGCGCTCCGAATTCTTCATGGATTCAATTCATTCTTACTCCGATTCACCTAAAAAACCACAAATATTATTTGTCAAAAATTATTTTGCTGTGTAATATAATTTAGATTTATAATACGTATTTTGTTTCCTTTCTGAGTCATTTTTTAATCAGAATTTTGGAATCTCGCATGATTGTTCTCAATTCATAAATCAAAAAAGTAGTATGTCAAAACTCTAATCATTTGCCCCCTAAAAAATAGACTTCAAAAATAATGCCTTCAGCTGGAATAATGATGACAGTGAATTCGGCAGCAACCGCACCAGGAAATTCAGACGTATTAATAAAACTCTCGAGGAAAAAAAAAGAGCATTGTAAAAGAATGTATGCGAAAAATAATCTAGAAAACTAAAAAGTAGAAACGTTGGCCGGTTAGTGTTCAGAATCGAACGATTGAGAGAGAAAGAAAATAGAGAAGGAAAAACAAACCGGGGGGGAGAAAAGGGATTTGAGATGCGCATGAAATTTCCGAAAAACAACCTAGCCTGTTGGACTCTCGCATCTAGAATGGACTAGCTCCGTCGACAGACGAAAGAAAAATAATACACGCGCGCGCACACACACACACACACACACACACACACACACACACACACACACACACACACACACACACACACACACATCCAGCGCCAGGGAAGCGACTAGGCGTTCGCAATAGTGCGCATTAGTTCACGTTTAAGTGCGTTTTTGGGAAATGATATTCGTCCTAGTCGGCTCCCTGTCGCTCTTTCGTTTCTCACTCTCCCTCCCTCGCTTGTTTTCAGCAGGGGGCTCGTTCGATAGTCCATCATTTCAGAATTTACAAAGACACCGACCTGTGGTTCATTCAATGCTTTTTCGCAGTGAATCTTAAAAAAAGCTAATAGTGTATTCCCTCAAACGTTCTGCGCGTCTCCATGATTATTTATTGTTGTTGCCCTATTAAATACTCTAGTGAATATCAGCAAAAAATTAAATCGACACGAGATTATATTCTGCCAGATCGTGTTTACGTTTACCAATAATAAATGGAAATTTCATTAACAAAGGAAAATTACAGAAATTATCTCCGTTTTGTAGACTTTCTTTCATAACATAGATAGAATTTTATTTGTGATAGCGATACTTTTAATCGCGCGACTAATGCTGAGTCATTCATTTGCTTTGTCATGGAGAAAACTACGATGTTATTAGAGAAATTTAATGCTTCTAACATTCCCCCGATATAATCTATTTTTCATCTGATATCATATGAATTATTTATAAACGAAATAATAATCGCAAGTAATAATAAATGATACCCGAAAATTCATTGAATCAAAAAAATATTCATCATTAGTTTATTCTTCTGTTGTCCTCTTTCAAAACATCATGGTGGATTAGCATATTTTTCTTAATTTTTGAAGGTTATAATTTGCATGTATGAATATTATCACAATAGAGTACAACTAATTATTGTTTTAGTTGTGGATGTCGAATTGCGTCCTGGTCATGAAAACGCGAGTGATGAGTCAGTATTTCAAAATAATGAAAATATTTTATGATTGACATAGATTTATACAGAAAAAGATACCAATAATCATACTAGTAAAAATTTCTTGGAAACTACACCTGAGAATGTTTGAATCGAGATATTTAACCGCTTTGATAGTTAATCATTCTTTTCTCTTGAACTGTCACATAATAATATTGCTGGATGCGTTGAGGTGTTGTCCGGCCTTGAGTTTTAATTTATTTACAAATCACAGCTGTCTAGATGACTGTAGCAAGCTTTCATTGTATTATTCTAATATTGAATGTTGTAGCTTGAATTTTTGGGAAATCCAAACGTATCGTTATCAAGCTGTACTTTAAAGATTTATTTTTTTTGTCATGAACTCTAATTTTTTTTATCTGTTGATTTTTTAGTTAGTTGTGTTTGATTTTAAAATTAAATACTAAAAACGTTTTAAAAATATAATTGTCGAGATTGAACGTCTAAGCGTTTCAAGAGTGAACGCTTCGAATGTTGAAAATTTTGTAACAAAAATTAAAAATTAGATTATTTTTTTAAACCACTTGGGTTATAATGTTATTAGTGACAGTTTTCAACATAGTCGTCGGAAAAATACCTGTGACGTGTCAAAGTGCGCGTCAGTATTTGAATGCATAACTAAAATATGTTTTTAATGTACATTTATATTAGTCACGTATTACACAAATGGTGCTTACATCAATGAAAGGTCATTGCATCTACTGTAGACGGGGAGCTTGGGGTTTTTTGACCGTTGCGAGTTGGCCGTGGAAAAAAAAGGCTTAAATGTTACATCATTAACGTTAGATCATTAACATGTAGTTTAAATCTTAGATCATTAACGTTAAAATCTCCATGCGAACCATATACTGCGCACACTAGCTGTTTTCCACTTTCAATCAACGACGACGAGTCGGCACAAGGATCGTTGAAGCATCTTAATCTTTGTTGTTATTCTGGATTATTCAGTATTGACTTTAAAAACTTTACTTTTCCGAGTCTAAAGAAGGCCGAAGTCGTATCGCATCCAGAAAAGCAATGAAGAAATGCCACGAGATCCTTTATAGCAGGATATTTGAAACTGTTGCAGGAGTAGAAGATTTTTTCATTTTGTTTTCCCGATTTCAGTAAGTATATATTCGTTTTGTCGTGTGCCAGTTGTGTCAAAAGCACAAGAAGATCGGTGTCTTCACCGACAACGACCACGTTTTCATATACTCTACTAAAGTTTATGGCTGTTTGCACAGTTAAGGCATCTGCGTCTTCGGCGGACTGCTTATAAAGAATATCATTCGTATTCAGCATTTCACGGAGCAGCGATATTATCATCTTCTTGTTCTTCTCATTAGCTAAAAATGTTGATTGCTTAATTGAGGGCAGATCACGTTTTTTTTCACGGATTTACTTCCATCTCTGGTGCTGATGCTTTTTTCAGTCGTCTCATTCGCTCGGCAGTCTTCGTGCTTTTTTCACTCGCGTTCTCAGGATAATTATCAAAA
>JAPYYV010004714.1:0-23650 GCA_030522625.1 Copidosoma aretas
CGCGCAGCTCAATAGAAAGCGCCAAACCTATGTGTGCTTTTCTCAAATAATAATAATACTTAATACCTACTTACGAGTTACGTGTAAAAAAATATCGTTGTTGATATTATTTCGATATAGCAATAAAAATATCGATATACGATATATCGGAGAAAAAAATTATCGGTGATATATAATATCTATATATATATATATATATATCGATATATCGTCCAAAAAATATTGTTATTTCGATATATCGATATTTTATGACCATCCCTAACTCCGATATTAACAGTCATTAGTTCAACTAATCACTTCATGTTTCACGTCTAAATACCGGTATAGTAGTTTACGATTGTCCATAATTCAAATTCACATTTGTCAAACGGCAATCCGTATATCTGAGAATAGATAAATGTGCGCTTGCGGAAAGTTGCTTCATACACGCGATGAATATAACTTGAATATTTTTCGAAATATCTAAAATTTGTAAGATTTTGAAGAAAAAAACTTCTAAAATGCCGCCGAAAAAAAAAACAGCACGTTTTTATCGTTTTTCGAAAAAGTTGATGATTCTTTCTTTGCAAAAATTCAATTAAATTTCTTTGCCTGTGAAATTTTTTAATAACAGTAAACAAATATTGTTCTTTTATTTTCAGAACTTTCATGCTGGGATTCCTTTATAAAGTATACTATTCATCTAGTTCCACGGATTTACTGAATTTTTTTCTTAACGTAAGATATTGCAATGAGCACACTATTTAATGCGAGTTTTACATTAAAAACAAATGTTATTTTTCTTTGTATAAAATTATTTTTTTGAATTGTTTTTTTATAAAGACTCCTCGACTTTCAGACTTTCGTAGATCGTGCAATAAAGATAAAAATATTCTAAAGTTGCGTTAAACAATAAAAAAGAAACTTCGTAATAAAAAATCGCGTGTATACCAACTGTTAACTACTTTCGCACCGGTGTATACGTGCGATTCCCATAGATGTTTCGTTTTCGCTATAAGTGCAATAAAATGAAAAAATACTTTCACGTGCGTCCTTAACCACACTACTTCCTTTACCCCCCCCCCCCCCTTCACCCACCGATGAATTCGAGTGGCACAAAAGACGCACTAGTATTTTTTTCAGGTTTCCATTATTGTTAGGAAATATAAATTCAGGAATTTTGAAAAAGTACAGCAAGTTTAAAAACGATGGTCTAGAAAGTACTTTTTATTAATCTTATTTTAATTGTACACGTCCTGCGTTTCCCGTAAGTTAAATTGGCGAACAAAAAAATATAGAAGGATTAAACAAAAAAATACTAACATTCGACAGGTAACTAACTTCTGAATTTTTTGAAAAGTGGATGCTTGTTTGCTGTTGAGGAAGAAGCGGATTTTTTGTATTCGTAGTACACGGCATCGTCGGCTCCTGACAGCGATGCCATGTTACCTGCCTTGCGAACCATCTGAAACGATTTTCAATCGTTTAATAATTTTTTTTTTTTTTTCTTCAAAAAGGTGTACTATTTACTTTAAATTATAGGTGTGTCGAGTTTACAGTTTAAACATAAAAAAAATGTCGCTTCGCGGTTGTGAAAAACCATTGTCAATATTTTTGAACAAACCGTGCCCCCTCCTCCCAAAAGCGCGAGATACTCATTTTTCCTACCTCGGAGCTTTTTGGAACCCTGATACACCCTCGGTAGGAAAAATAGCATACACAACTCGATTGTAAAGGCTTCTTTACGAACCTCGTTACGTCCCTCGCCGTAAACTTCTCGGTTCGCAAATTAAAGCCTTTCCAATCTCGTACGAAAACTACTATTTTATGCGATATCCTTTGGAATACGTGACATTTTTTGATGTTCGAAACTTATCTCACCTCGATTGTTAAGCAAACGAATACACGGTAACATCAGCGTTTGTTTCGCCAACGCAAAGCTTTAAAATAAAACAAACACGCTGATAGCATTGTTTTGCCTTACCGTTGAGTAAGTGTACGATAAGCTGTATTACTTCCTCACAAGGATTAGAATAGATGTACTTACGGTTCGAGGTCCTTCGCCGGGAATTCTCTCCTCCTCCGCGTCCATATCGCTGGCCGATAGGACCTGTTGCAATAGCTGGCCTTGCTCATCTCGTGTTTTGTACATCATATCAGGTTCCTACAAAAATTTCATACATTTATTAAACATTTTTAGATGCGTGATCGTTTGCAAAATATTACATTATCTCAACATTCTTGTCGAATTTCTAATGATGATAGTTTGAGCTGTTTTCTTATCAGCTGGGCTCAAGATCAAAAAATGATAAGACATATTACGCAGTGCTTACCTCATCTATTCCAGCAAGCCTAGTGATAACTTTGTACGCATAACCCTGATTGACAAGGAAACGCTGCCTCTTCCTCGAGTAAGCCATTTCGTTCGTGTCCTGAGACACCAGCGTGTAGAAAAACGCATTGTACTCTTCAGCGATCGCCCCTAAAGTGTACATTATTTTTAAATCACATATGATTAAGAATATAGGGATGAATTTGAAATTTTTTATTCCACTTCTCGAACCTTTCTTAGCTCTCAGAATACGTCCCAATCGTTGAGCTTCTTGTCTTCTCGACCCACCGTGCGACGATATTTGTATCAAAACATTAGCTTCCGGCATATCGAATGAAGTGTCGGCCACTTTGCTTACGAAAATCGTGTTAACTTTCACATTGTATTTGAAGTTTTGTAAAATTTGTATCCTTTCGCTCTAAACAAGCAAATGGAAAATTAGTTACACATGGAGGTTACAACGATCATTGTTCTTTTACCTGACTAGTAGGACCATAAATATAAGGCTTGTTCATTTTGATCGCGTAATGTCTCAATGCAAAAACATTGTCCGAAAAAACAATAGTCTTATCACCGCGCCTCTCGTGGTAACGAATCAAAAACTGACAGGCACGAAATTTATTTGGATTCATAACGTACAGGAGCTAAAGAAAAATAAAATTGGTTAAAGTTCGGATTCCATGGACCTACAGAACAACACACAACGTTTAGGATCTTACCATTTTCTTGCTCATTTTGCTACTTAAATATTCTCTATAGAATTCTGGAGTCATGGGACACCAAACTTCGGCGCACTGTACCTTAGCGATGAATCCTCTCTTCTGCAACTCTAACCAATTTGCTTCGTAGAGCTTTGGTCCGATGAGGAAATTGAGATCGGCGATTTTGTCGTCTTCTCTCAATAGGGTAGCTGTCAATCCCAACTTGCAGTGAGACTGAACCAGTGTTAATACCCTTCTGAACATTTTTGCCGGAATCGTGTGCACCTCTATTTAATTGTATAAAACGGTCATTCATTTATATGGAGATTCATCGGAAGAATTTTTAACCAAACCATTTACCATCCAAAACCATGATACCCCATTCCTGCTCTTGCAGCCACTTCATAGTTTGCTCAGCCTCCCACGATCTCTTCTGTGTATGCGTAATCATAGAATAAGTTGTTACTAGAACTCCACAACCCATGGGCTTATCTTTGGCTTCACTAGTAAATCTGCAAATCATGGAATCATCGGCTGTTGACCACATTTTAAATTGTTGTTTCCACTGTTCTACCGAGACGCCGGAGTTACATAAAACCAAGGCTCGCTTTCTTACTGTACAACAAGCTGTCACACCCACTAAACTTTTGCCGGCACCTGTTTGATAATCCCATTTATTTATTTTGTCATAATTTTATTACTTATGAAATTAAAATACCTACCGCAAGGTAACACAATTACACCAGATCTTGCACGACCATTGCCAAACATTTTACGTAAACTTTTTTCTTGATAAGGCCTCAACAATGTAGACGGTTTCAAATCAATGCTACAGTAACAAGAAAATCATTGAATGTATAATAATTATTCTTTAAAGTTTGTAGTCAAAAAAAAGTTACTAACTTGATGTCTGGATTAACGCTGTCATTACGGAAATCGTACTCTGCCAATAAAGGATGCTCCAGTTCGATACATCTCTTCTGAATGACTTCAATTTTTTCTTGGTTCACTTCAAAACTCACAGTCTTCAATTGTTGCTCTTCCTCATCTTCATCCTCTTTATCGATTTTATCGTAGAAGTTAGTGATATCTTCTGGAACTACAGCTTCCTCAGAATTAATGTGAGTTGTGCCATCGGCAGGTATAGTGGTAGCACCAGGCGTTGCTGTATCTGATTGTGGAGTATTTTGAGCTGGTTTTGCTCCAAACTACATTTCGAAATAAATTTTTATTTATGCACAGTTTATAAATGATTGAACGTTAAAGATTATTTACCTGAATGGCTTTATTTTTACTCATCACGTTAGTGATGAAGCCATCTTTGTCTTTGGCTTCATCTCCTACATTTTTCCTCAATCTACATTCTTGAATCACTGGATCTTTCAGTAACTTTTGTAAAACTTCAGGAAAGGTAGATTCAATAAAGTATTTATTGTGTTTCAAAACAAGCTTCACCTACAAATAATAAAAAAGCTTTGGAATGAAATTCTCCTGATAAAAAAATGCGTTCACGACACCACTTACAAATAACTTACTTTTCCATACGACAAGGTACAAAGTCTGATGAATTCTATAATACCATCAGGAATGCTAGTTTTGCTCAGTCTTTTCAAATATTCAGTAATGTCATGTGTTTGTAATCCCACACTGACAGCTGCGTATAAAGAATAAGCTGTCAGCTTGTACTAAAAAAAAAAACCAGAAAAACAGTTTTTAATTGTATTTTTCTTCAAAAGTTTGATAAATGCAAGATGTAAACACGGTATTTAACCCACTTCGTGTAGATGTTCTGGTCTACATACTGGCTCTGCTATGGCAATGAGAAAGTCATGGGCATGCTTGTAAACAGGTGAGAAAGATTCTAAGAAAATGTGCCCATTTGGAGCCTACAAAAAGTAAGACTTGTTAATAGCTATTTTAAAGTCCATACTACGATGCCCTTTACACATACCACCCATAACGGTCTTGAAGCATTGTCAGGTTTAAGAATCATCTGCAAGCGATAATCCTTGGCTCCAAACTCGTCCTCAATGACACCTTCATCCTGCTTTTCAACATCAGTTTTTGCAGCATCAGGAATACCCTCGGCATCAATATTACTGTCATCATCATCGACATTGTAATCTGGATCAGGATCCTCTTTCCGTTTTTTCCACTTGCCACGGTCTGAAAAAAACACATGGCATACAGATTGTTTCGCATTGAATAACTAACACAAGCATATTTTAATAATTTTGTTTTCATGGAAAATATAGTTTAACAAATCGTTGTAAATACAGGTTATGTACCAGTGTCTTTTTTCAAACGCTTTGGTGGACCCATGTTTGATTACTTGCCAGTTGATTGACGAAATACTAAAAATAACATCAGATATTTACGAGTTAAACTAATACTTTGCAATAAAAATTCATTTCTATATATGTATAATGTACTAAGGTCAAGGATGACAGAGTTTCTGTCAGAGTCCTCAGAGATTGACTGGCATTTGAGAGTAGAGATCCTGCAGAGATGGCAGAGATAAGAATTTGAGATTTGAAGTGAGCGTGATCTGCTCTCACAAAAGTCACAACAGTCACACCGCACACAATCGTCACAATCTAGGAATGCTATATTGCTATGCCATCATTTGTCGTTGTCGCTTAAATAGTACGCTGTAGTTAAAGTAGGGATTTTTCTTTTTTATCAAGGCACCGATTGTCGATAAAAAAGTATACTGCGCTGAGTAATCTCAGAACCGCCAATCGCGGTGCAATTAAAATTGTGTTATGAAAATTTAAAAATCTTATCCATGTCATTAAAAAGAGGATTTTTATGAAACTAAAGCAAAAATAAACTTTGAAAAATCGAAATTTTCGGATGTAAAATAATTTTATTAAAAAATCGTCAACATACTAAAATGTTGATTTTTAAACAATCATATTTACAATTAATTAACGATGAAATGTGTGTATAATATGAAAAATGAAAAGGAAGGATAATATAAAAGTCGTTTCATTTCACTTTGCACGTATTTAATGACACTCATGTTCTTTAACAATATAGTTTTTATGACTAATTTATCAAACGACTCTTCTAACGAATCTCTATGCCATTCGATCAGTCCTAAAAACATAAATATATAAAAAAAATCAAAGCGACGCTCTTGTTTCTTCATGTCATGAATATTGTTTCGTATTTTTTATATTTTTGCTTGGCAGCGTAATAAATTAAAAAAGAAAAACAAAACGAGCCTTACACTTTTACGCTGAGAAAATAAACTATTGACAATTCTGTCTGACAAAAACAATGTTGTTTCACATCGCTTCATAAACATTAAAAATGTTTTGACATCGAATAAATAAAATCGAGTATACATATTGACGCAAGTTTTGGCTCGAGTCCAAGGAGTTTTTAAATTTTATGTAGCATTCATTTCTACGTTCAAACAAGCTAAAATGTTGAAAGTCTGTGAGAATATAAAGTGTTATTAACGTAAAAGAACGGATTTCATACGTTTATCAACATTCTATTTTGTTTAGCTTTACGAAGTTACCACATTAAAGAACAAAAAAAATGTTAGCCGAGCTACTGTAAAATTCAAAAACTCTTTTTACAAACAGGCATAAATAAATATTTTACATTTAACGAAGAGATATTTTCCCTTAGCTTTCTACATAAGTTAAGAATCACCGGTGACGTTTACTAATACAATATAATATATAATTTTTCGCAACTAGATTGTTCTCGTTTCCCTTCTTTTAAAGTTTTCGCTCTCATTTTCATCACAAATTTTCTTTATCAATCATCTCACCACATCTTTTTATTTCGTTTTTTCTTTCATTATAGGCTTTGGTTGCCAATTGCAGGTACTATTCTTATACATCTGAAGAAAAAAACCAAGAAAACACAGTTGAACCGTAAAAACATGCCACTTTTTTTCGGGCAGTCAGGTTATAACGGAAAAGTCGATCTCCTTGGTATACAATATGAGCCGCGCTAATTATGTGTAAATATGAACGACGAAAAAGAATACGGCCGAAGTACAAACACTCCGTGCATCGTGAGAAAATTGGACGACTCCAACTTGAAATGCAGAGGTTGTCGACTGATTTCAAAAAAACAATAAGTATTATTAATATCCGCATATGCGTATGTCGCTCGAGCGCATTCAATAGTTTTTTTTACCTCATCGACGGAATGCGCTCCAATTATACGAAACGATAAATTTTATTTTTCATTCGAAATATAAGGTTATTTCTCCCTCTTAATTTTATTCATATGTATATCATTATTTTTGTTCAAACACGGTATTACAAGAATTTTTCATTTCAACGTCTGATTATACAAAAAAGAACGAGAGGTTCCGTCGTCACCAGGACGCTTTTCTACTCGTTTCGCCAAATGTTTTTCCATCTTCTCATATTTTTCTGTTTTTAATTTAAAATCGTTTATCTTTATCAAACAACAAACTGCGCTTGAAATTTGCTAAAAACGATACTATCCGCTTTGGGTCAAAAATTGCTATTAATAGACGCATTCGTCGTCCTTGTTTAAATTGCTACTCTCGTTTCGAGGTTTGGAAAAATTGGTGCTTCTTTGACGTCGTCGATGATAATGATGATGTGTGTCGAATGAGCCATGCAAGTTAAAAATTTTTGTTTGTTTGTAATAAATACTCATTTACATTCGTTTTACACCCTAAACATATCAAACGTTCTGTGTACAACAATATCGAATTTGCGTTTATTTATTCTTCCTTCGCTTCTAGTGCACGAATAATTGCTTTATTGCGTTTGTCTTGTTTTGTTTTGTCTCCTAAAATAGTTTTTTTGCTATTTTACGTTTTTGTTTAAATATATTAAATACTTACACAACAACAAATTTACGCAGCTCATTCAAAGGCTATTTACAATAGTAATAATAATCATTATCATTATAATACCCGTGGTGCTATTATTACGATTGTTCATTTTTCTATTTGTTATTATTAATATTATTATGCCCCTCTTCATGCCTTGTTATTTTCCGATTATTACATATAAACTCGTTAACATCGTCAACTTGCGCAATATATTTCTGATAAACGTTCGGTACGGCTCTTTTGTTTATTTCTTTTTTAATAAAAACAAAAAAATCTGACCCGCGTCAACTCTACCACACAAATAAAAAGTACGTACTACTATCGAATCAAAATAGTCTACTTTCCACATTTTCTCTCTTCACTGTAGTCGTGTTTATATATTAATATGTATATATTTACAAGTAATCAGGTTCTCACACGCACACGTGCCTTGCAGTTTCGCAGTTTCGTGTTTTTTTGTTTATTCGACTCTATTGTTATGAAAAACAAACAAAAATTCGTCATCATTGCTTTGTTTTTTCAATTACAAGGCATTCCACAACCGGTGCTTCTACACGCGTCTAATCTCAATCCATCGCGTGCTCCTTTTCCCCATGCAGGTATTGTGAAAAGAAAGAAAAAATAAATCATTTTCACACTCATTTAAAATTAATAATCGATAAGTACCCCTCTCGATACTGTACACTGTTGACGCATCAATGTGCATGCAATCGTGCGATCGAGTGACTTTCCGCGCGTCGAATTTGAAAACCAAAGGAGCACACGACGAAACGCGCGTGCCAGCGAGCGCATTGATTGTGGAATGCCTCTCGCAAAAAGTCGTGGCAGTCGGACACGATGATTCGATTGAAAATGATTTTTTTCGTGTGCATGCGAGTCGTTTCTTTTTTTGTTTTTGTTTCTTCATATTCTCGTGTACATCATTTAAATGTATAACGCAGACCTCGAAAATTCCTATACTTATCTATGCATACGAAACGGAGCAGTACGTAAGATACACACGCTATGCAGTTTTGTTTTAAACTTTAATATCTTGTACATCATTTGCTAATAGTCGATAAATAATGTATAGTAATAACCGAGTGTTTCTTTGTGTGTATGAAAAAACGTAGACTATTAAAATCTTTAATCTTAAAGATCCGTAGTAGGAGGGCTAGGGGGAGGGCATTTTTCTTATACAGAGTGTATAATATAATCCGTACTTTTAAATATTAATATTATTATTATTGTTTATTATTGTAAACGTACGTTTTCGCGTGTGTATGTCGTTATGGATATCTCGTTTTTCCTTATACTATTATAACCATTCTGTCTTCTTTGTATAATATAATGCGTTGGCTACCTATCGTTTTACTTCATTATAATGTTCCGGATCCACTTAATTAGATTGCTTTCAAAATCTATGTCGTTATGACAGCGATTATTATAATATTACGCTTGCTTCATTTGTCATCTAGTTATTATTCTTTTGTCGATTTTTTTCGGAACAATGGACAGAAAACAAAAATTACAGTAATCATACGATCCTTGAAAAAACAAAAATATATATACACGTGGATGACAATGTTTGGCTTTGATGGCGACATAATAGCTGCCCGACGAGTAGGAAACGGGGTGGGTCTGAAAAAATGCACATAAAAGACAAAAATCACGCCTCGAAGCATCGGTTTGGCGATAAAAAAAAAACAACATTGCAGTCAGAGACGTATTTATCATTTCTAAGCGTATTGCGTGTATGTATTGTGTGTATTTTTCGTTCCATATACGTTATTACATATGTATATGCGCAAAGAGAGATCTCGGAAGCGTCAGTCCGCTGAATCAACGTTTTTTGCATAACGCTCTATTGTACGTTCTCGTGTACATCGGTGCGTATGTATATATCCTATTGTGTGTTATAATATTAATTTGCATGTCGGATCATGGACAACGGAAAAAATACGAGTATTATATGTATATGAATGGCTCCTTCTCACATCATTCTTGTATCGTACTTAAAAACTGCAAGTATATAAATATCATTATGTATACGACTTACAAAGTCTACAATCGCTAGATACATGCAATTATCGCGTTTATCAGCCATTGGAATATTATCTCTTGACTCGATTCGACTCTTCGTTTGTTTTTTTTTATCATGTATTATATAGGTATGTGTGTTTGTTCATTTGTGTAAAGGCGAAGGGACGGTGCGAAAAATTCAAGCGCAGGGGAGGTGCTTTGAAAACGTTATCTCCTAAGTTACAAACATATTTTTTTGTTTTTAATAACGGGTGAAAAGATTAATTATTCAGGCAATTACCGATTTGCGGTTAATATCGAGCGTTGACTATGCTGTTGTACTCGTGTTTTTTTTTTTCTTTTTTGTTTTGTCGCTAGTGATCGTCGATGGTTGGGGGAAAGAACAATAAATTTGAGCGCGATTTAGTCTTTTCAGAAGAAGCTTCGAGAGTGAGTTTAGGCAATTCTTTCGTTCGTTGATATGAAATTTACTTATGTTTCTTATTTATTTGTTTTCCTTTAATTTTTTTAAATTTACTTTTTATATCAAGATGTGTCCTAAGTTAGACTCGGTATAGATAAGCAGTTCATTTCTCTAACATATAGTTACCGCATTGATTGTGTTACTATTTATCGAGTAGTAATTGTAAGTTTTATACAGTTGGTCCGACTACTTTGGGGTGTTTGCGTGGTTTGAAAAAAAAAATCTCAAAAACTCCTATGCAGAGCGCAAAAAAAATAGCGAAAAAGCCACGAAATTTAAATCGATCAAAATCGATCTTACTTTCGCCAATCATTAAAATCAAGCAAAGCAGATAAAGCCCGAAATGCTCCCGAACGACTAGCACACATTAAAATTACGCACGCGCGTGAGCTGCGCAAGAGACGTACTGACTATAATGCTCTTGTTTGTTGCGAAGAGAGAAAATAAAGCGAAGCTCTATGACGGTCGGCGGTTATCTCCCCGGCGCGATTCGCATTATCGGCACCTCAAAGTTCCCTCCCTGCATCGAATAAAAACCCACACACACGCGCACACCCGTAAACCCCACTCGCACGACATAAAGGCGACCATTATTGTTGTTATTATTATTATTACTATTATTGCCGAGAGGAAAATGAATAAGAACCGCTGGATGATGATTGGAGGTCGACGACGCCGATTTTTCTTTCTCCTTTGCATATTAATGCATGGACGCGTGTGGGTGTATATTAAAAGAGTTTCGCGCGCAGTGCAATGCATCTTAAGGTTCTCTCGAAGCTTCGTTCGGTCGGCGAGACGGGCTTTGGCAAGCTGACGGTTTCTGCCGCTGTACTTGCAAAGCTCTCGATGAGATTGATGTTTGGAAAAAAATTAAGTAAGGCTCGATCTTCTATCATGCGTACAATTAATACAAGTCTCTGCAGTCTGTGTGATAATGCGTCGCCGGCTTATCGTCCCCCTCGTTTGAGCGTATTTATTTGCTGTATATGATGATGATGATGATCGCTTTAATATGTCGGTATTATGTATGATTATTGTTTTGTGTTACATATAAATCTCTCTCTCTCTCCCACGCGCACGAGCCACTTGAAAATCGAAAGAGAAGGGAAATGAAAAACAAGGATGTAATTATTTATTCGCGTCCGGCTCAAGCTCGAACTTTTTTCGTACCTAGCGTAACGACGTAGCACCTAGGGTTTTTGTACTTTTTCTTGTAATATTATTTATTATTATTTATTCGCGTATTACTCTTACTGTTTACTTATATTTTACTGTTATTATTACTGTTTAACCTCTTTCATAATTTTTATTAATATATGTATGTATATTATATATATATATAAATTTCTGAGGAGAGAAGAGTTTTTGCTTGTTTATAATCTACATGATATAAAGCGATTATGATTTTGTATTATCATTTTTATTTTTTCGCGCAAACGGTTCGATTTTTTTTTTCATTCATAAACAAAATGTTATACGAATCTTGGAATTTGTAACTGACTTGATTAGACATGTTACAAAATTAAGAAATAGCATGGAATAAAAGGAAAAACTGAAAATTAAAAAAAAATTATGATGTTACGTACATCATCGCAAAGTTCATCTAGTTGATGTTTTTTGGGTCGATGTGTATGATATATACTTGTGTGTGTTTGTTATTTCCGCTCTTTTTTTTTCACTCATATATTACAATATCTACATTGATCGAAAAAAATAATTTTTCGATGAAAATTCTTACAACTAAAGAATTTAAAGCAACTGAAAGAATCTTGGAGCTCTTTATTTTTTTTATCACATGTAACCAAGAAAGTTTTAAATGACTTCTCTTGTGATTGTTCTAAAAGCCAAACTTCATTAAAGCAAGAGTGCAAATCATAGAAAAAACAGTCGAAATATAATTTAATATGAATAATAAATTATAAAATTAAATTAATACATAGGTTAAAAAAAGACCAGCACTTTTTATATCGCAACAAAATTAAAGCTATCCAATTCAAATTTTAAATAAATTTTCCAGCGTGTTCTCTTTTTAAAAGCGAACACGATGTATCACTTTTCAAATCACCGAATTCAAAATTAAATTTTTAGCAGCTGAAGTCCTACGATTTCTCTTCATTTATAAAATCACAACCTAATAAGAATTAAACGAAAACAAAAAAATTATTTTTACAATTCATAGAAGTTTCACTTCTAGAATTTACTGAGAGTCGACACAAATTTTTCAAGTTTTAATTGAACTAAAACATGAGCTTAAATTATATTGAAAGTAACAGTTCGAATGGTTTCCCGAAATAAATTACGGAAAAGTCCGAGGGTCTGCAACGCTGAACGATAGAGCGACGGAGTAATAATTCGGTGGTCCCAGGTTTGTTCGATTCCTGACAATGGTACTTTTTTTTTAATTCTCGACACAAGCACCGCTTTCATGTATATTTGCAATTAGTCACGCGTTGTAAACCCTGCACAAATAAAACAACGTCGGAATTGCATCGAATACCGTTTGAGTCAACAGTTACGGCGCAACCATTGCAAAAAAAAATGGAGACAAAAAAATTCGCATTTTTTTGGTTCACTGAGTAAAAATTCGAAATTCACCGTCCGACACATGAACAAATTCACTGTTCAGAATACTGTTCCAAAAATTCTGAGGAATTCGAACTGTTGCTCTCTAAAGAAGAAACAAACAATTCTCCAAAAGACCAGAAGACAGAGACAAACTTTTGCAGTCGCAGAGTCAAACTGCAGCGAAAGAGTAAATTGTTTTCCATAGACGAGAAAACAAAACGAAAATGGAGAAAAAAAAAAAGAAAAAAAAACAACGAGACAAGAAATCGGGCGACGGACGAGCATGAACCTAAGTACACAAGCATCCGTTCCCTCAATCCTTCGCCACCGAAGTTGGGGTCGCGCTGGAACTACCATCAGTCGGCCCTACGCTGCTCACCTCCTTAGCCTCCACAATGACCTTACTCGGCACCGGGTCGGGCTTGCAACAGCTGCTATTACTACCACCCTCAGTACTGTCAGCCGCGTCACCCTTGCCAGCCTGCAGTTGCTGCGTCACCGCATCAATCTCAGTCTCGGCTGCCAGGCGCCGCTGCTGGCTCAACTCCCTCTTCAGCCTCTCATTCTCTAGCCGCAGACTGGACACCTCGGCGCAGAGGCGCCTCGCAAGGTCGATCACGTCCCGCGACGCATCCATGGCTTTCAGACGCTCCTTGAGCTCGCTTTCCAGATCCAACTCTGCCGGGGTGGCTGCCGTCGTCGTCGGCGCCGCTTCCGCTGTGGGCTCGCAGCAGTCCGACGTCGAGGAACTGCCCGGCTCGGCTGGCACTGGTTCAACAACAGTTGGTGGCGCTGCCGGTCCTGCGTCCGCCGTTAGCGTCGGCTGCAAAAAGCCACAGTTTCGTTTTCGTTACACTTTCTCTGCAACGATGCTCCCCTCTTCCCCGAACTCGAAAACACGCGACGACCAGAGTAAACAAACACGCGCGCGTTGACGCATTTTACGTTCCGGAGACTGTCAACGGCAGGGAATTAACCGCGTGATTCCTAAAATAGAGTAAACAAAACAAAGATCCCGAAAGCTATCGAGGCTCGACTCACCGTGGACGAGGTCACGGCAGCGTTTTCCTCCTCTTCCTCCTTATCCTTATCCCCGTCGTCGCGGCGCTCGACAGTGGCGTCAACCACCATAGGCGTCACAGCGACCGGCGCCTCCTTGCCCTCCTCGGGTGGCGTCGGCCGACTGTCCTTCTCGACCCGAGCGAGAACCGTCGGCTGTGGCGCCGCCGCCGCCGCAGCCGCCACCACCACCACTACCTTGGGCTCGGTGGGTCTCTCGGGCGACGCCCTCGTCTTTGGCGGCGGCGACGCGCACCTCAGCACCGAGGCCGGCACGTAGGCTGGCTCGGCGACGGCGACGGCGGCCGAGGGGGCGGGCAAACACGGCGACGAGGGCTTCTCGATCTTGACGCTGACGGGAATGAACGCCTCCGTCGTCGGAGACGTGCTCGAGAGGGCCGTGGTCGCTGGCTTCTCCTCCGGGCTCGTCGATCTCTGCCTGCATTTGCTGCTGTGGTTGTTGTGGCGCGTCGAGCCGCGATGGTACGGCCGATGCGACGGCTGAACAACCGGGGCGACGACCGTGGTGGGCACCGGGGGCGGGACCAGAGGCACCAGAGTCGTCGGCGGTGGAGGGACGACGGGCGCTGGTATCGGGGCGAGGGCGACGTTGGGCTGAAAGTGCGGCTCGAAGCGCTCGCACTCGGACAGCGGCACCACGCGCTCCGGGTGCTGTAGCACCGGCGGCCCTCGGCTGAGGTACGCAGGTACCAGTGGCGAGCTGCGGGAAAAACATAATATTAATAATAATCTTGTGTGTCTTTTCGTTCGCGCAAATAATCACCCGGATTACGTAATTCTGAGGCACAATCGTGTCAAATAAAACGTACGAACTTTTGGAAACGCGAGCTCAAAACGAATCTGGCCTTGGGAGCTCTTTTAATCCGTCGCGATTGCCTCTTATGCAGATTAGCCGCTGTGCTGCAGTAGCGACAGCTGCGGAGCCTTGATAGATAAGTAAGTTCGCACTTGTGTCAACAGCAGTAGCGCATATTTTATACATATATCTATATATACTTGCGCAAACTTTTGATCGATAGCACGTAAGTATACACTCGCGATACCCAAATCCGTTTGCCGAATCGTGGCTCTTTTAACGTTTTCTAGGAGAATTAATATTTCAATTGTCACTTGCTGGCCTAATTTAAGTAAAAAAAAAAATTAAAAAAAAAAAATCCTCACCTATCCCTGTGTTTGCACGAGCCCGCGGGGTTCCAGGGCCTGAAGGCCGAGGAGGCCTCGCGGGCGGCCAGCTCAAAGACAGCCCACTGCATGCTGGCCCTGAGAAAGGGGTCTGCCACGCTGGCCGCCGCCGCCGCCGCTGTCACCGGGTGGTACAGTCCCGCCAGTCCGTTGCCGTTGTACAAGCTGGCGAACTCGTCCCTGCCGATGTCCTTTTTCAGCTTCTTCATCAGCCTCTCGGACTCGTGCTGTATCTGCGGGAAGCAAAAGCAACGATGGATAGATTTTTTTTTTTTTTTTTTTTTTTGTTTTGTTTAATAGATCACTACTTGCACATTCAAAGAGTGTTCCGCGTCGTTATTTTTATAAAGCATGCACTTCAGAGTTATACATGCATGGAAGAGATACTTTTATCTTGGAGCATGCTTGTACAGTCTCGACGATTATTTTAAATGCGTTTAGATGTTTATCCGCTAATCGTATAAGATGTTTCTTTTTTTTTTTTTCCTCTGGCTCGATCTTGGGAAAGACGCGTATAAACTTGCAGGAATACGATCGACGAGCCAAAGTTTTCACATTCCCCGGCTGATCGCGGCCTAATTTTGAAAACACGATGCTACAAAGATTATTTTTCGATGTGAATGATCAGTCACGCGATCGACGACCAATTGAATTCCTGCACTAATTCTGCTTTACGCGAAAAATCTAACGATGCAACTATCCCCGTGAATGAGAATAAAACGAGCACCGCCGCAAATGCCAGTCGATGATGATGATGATGATAATGATAATCAGCACACACACGCGGAAGCTCTGCTCGTGTGAGGGAGCGCGCGTTTTTTCCGAGCCTCCAATCAGATGATTGACGTTATCTCGGACAAATGTTGATTCAATTTACTCCTCCGACAACGTTTCGTGTCAGCAGCAGCAGCCTCCACGGAGTCGTTGGCCTGATCGAGCTCGACGATCACGCGCGACAACAATCGGAATTTTTTTCTTTTATTTTTCGCACGCACTAATACTCAAAAAAGTACTTGGCAAACAGAACACGAAAAAAAAAAAAAAAAAAAAAAAAAACTACTCATCAGACGGAAGAGGAAGGGGAGGGGGGGGGGGGGGGGGGCGGTGTTGCATTTGGAGGGGGGGGGGGGGGGGGGAAAAAAAAAAAAAAAAAAAAAAAAAAAAAAAAAAAAAAAAAAAAAAAAAAAAAAAAATCAACTACTCATCAGACGGAAGAAGAAAGACAGAGAGTGGTGACGCGTGAATGTTTTGAATTTCGATCAGACGAGAGGAGGAGGAGGAGGAGGAGGAGGTCGATATACATCAGGGAGGGTGTGCTCCGGATTGACCCAAAAATATATATATATACACACATAAACCTACAATGTGTTCATCGAACACGACACGCGCGACGTGCTCGTATCATTCGTATATGTACGTATAAAGTCTACTCGTGCGGACTGTGCGGAGCAATAGTGGCTGGCGGCAGCAGAGCACACAGAAGCCGCCGCCAGACTATGTAAATCTCTCGGGTGTGTTTGGGCGAGAGCAGTATATGGATGCGCGTACTCGGTTATTGCCTTACCCGTCCCCTGCAAACCCTGGTGTCTTTTGTGAGCGTATACGCGCGTATATATATACTATTGGGGAATCGTCTCTAAAAATAATACAGGCGCGTATTATGGCGCCGGCGGTGTCGTGTCAACGCCGATCCACAATAACAAACTCGCTTTCCAAAACACCAATTAATTTCTCGGAAAAACTCCGGCCTGTAATACGAGGGAGGCTTGCCCCGCTCGTGCACATTTGTCAAGTGTAATCATCGATCTATTTCGGATTTTTTTTTTTTTTTTTTTTTCACGAGAGTAACTATTTCATTCTCGAGCCTATTTGTTTTCTTCCGTTTGATTGTTAATTATTTGGTACAGGTGTCGTGCGAAACTCATAGGTCAATTTGTGTTAGAAACGTTGCGGGAAAATCCCGAAGAAAGCCCGTACACAAATCTTTGTGACACAATACATGCTCACTCGACGTACATCTATGATAAAAAATGTACTTCAAGCGCAACGAAATTTGCTCAAATGTTTTTGTCACATTATTTTCTCTCGATTTGCCGATCGGACCCTGTCAGTAATAGTATATTTTTCAACAGTATTTTAGCATAAAAATTGCACACAATCAGAATTGCGGATACCAGGGTGTAGTAAAGGTACGCTCGGCGACGGGCCTCCCCCCCAACTCACCTCCAGCTTGCGCTTGGTGTTGGGCACGAGGTTCTTCTCCTTGAGATCCCTGAAGAAGTCCACGACCTTTGAGTAGTCCCGCTGTTCGCGCACCGGCAGCAGGTAGCTCCTCCAGTTTGCCGAGTCGAAGCCCCAGTGGCAGGTGCGGTTCTCCTGCGAGCCGTGGGCGTGCCTGACGAAACGCTGGGGCGGCAGCCGGCAGCCGCAATCCATACACTCGACGCACGGCGAGTCCTCCGACTCGAAGCAGTCCGCGTCGAAGATGCCCTTGCACTTGCCGAAGCACTTGTGGTAGACCTTGAAGCGCGAGATCTTGGCCGGCTCCTTGGGACAGTCGAGGTCCTTGGTCTTGGCCTCGACGGCCGCTGTTGCCGCGGCCAGCACGAGGCGGCGCTTCTCCTCGTGTATGTCGTCGAGCTGGAGGTAGGGCTCCTTGCGCGAGAGCAGAGTGCTGACCAGCCGCTCGGCGTCCGTCTGGGTGATGAGGCCGCAGGAGGGGGCATTGCGCGGCAGTATGCCCGACTGCTTGAGCTCGTCGAGCTGGTCGCGCAGGCACTGGGAGCAGTAGATCTGGAGCTCGTCGCAAACCTGATTGATCTGCGGCAGCGAGAACTCCCGCAGGACGGTGTTGAGGATCTGGGGCAGGCAGAGTCGGCGTTCGCCGCCCACGACGAAGCAGGATATGCGCTCGCCCTCCAGGACGGTCTCGCAGCGCTCCGAGCACGACTGGTCGGGTGCCGTGAGGATCGGGATCTGGAACTCCGAGTCGCGCTTCGCGTGTACCTGGAACGCCGGATTGTGATGTGTTGATTATTATTCTGACTACTTGTTACATTTGTTTCTTTTGCTTGATTGCTTTTTGATCGAACCGATTTATTTTTCAACTATCAATACTATATCACTCAAGTGAATGAACGTTAATTTCGTGTATGATTAAGTGAAAGTTTTCAATGAAATAGTATTTGCAGTTGCTGAGATAAAGTTAAAGAAAAGAACACACAGATAGAACATTGCGTAATCGGTGATTATGATTTTTATCACAGTTTTCTTATTAAGTATTTATTGATGCAATGGGAACTATCTTTAAAACTGGTGATTAAAACAATAATATCAAGAAGATTGGAGTTTTGAAGCACGTGAACTTCAAAGAACGTGTTGTCAACAAAAATAAAAAATTCATTCTCACGAATCATCGGGCAAAAAAAAAACTGAACCTTCAGGTGTTTGAAAAATTTGTCAATCAAGTTTAGCCAGACGTAATAAAAAATTATTTTCATTTACAAATTTTTAGATGATGAATCAACACAATAATCATTTCTGGTCTACAGTATGGATATTCAATCCAAATGATGTTTCAAAAAAGTTTTAAAAGCACGAACTAGTATCTAGAGTAAAAAATACCTTTGGTCTCTCCAGAGGATCATCATCAGAGTCTTCGGGTGGAGCTTCCAGTCTAAGATCTTTGCAAGATGCTGTGATGGGAACCGGCGAAGTCTCCCTCTTCTCGATCTCCTTGATAGGCACATGCTCAGCAGCAACTGCAATGACGTCCAGGCCACAGCTACCTGCTGTACACGCAGGTGGGGAAAAACGAAAGGTGGATGGGTCTTGCAGTAATCCCTTGCAGTCTATTCCAAGCAAAGCTGAGCTTGGGCCCTGTAGACTCTTTGTAGC
The DNA here is from genome assembly GCA_030522625.1 of Copidosoma aretas. Lineage (NCBI taxonomy): Eukaryota > Metazoa > Arthropoda > Insecta > Hymenoptera > Encyrtidae > Copidosoma > Copidosoma aretas. Next base: position 19,062 of record JAPYYV010004714.1, read on the forward strand.
CGACAGTTGATATGTTTTTAATACATTCTTCAGTTGTGGACTATATGACTGGGCATTGGTGTCTCCAGGCAGTAGGGTCTCCATTGTTGCTTGTATTGGCTTGAATACGTATCAAATACTTGGGAGAAATAAATAGGAAGACCAGAGGAGCAGAACTCTCACTTAAAACATTTACACACTGTTACTTTTTTTTTTTTATTTATGTTGGTGCACACACAGTATTATTAATGATATAAGTATTAATTATGCACGACACAGCAGTCCAGAACTTGTGAACCTTTGACCACTGCTACTGCTGCTACTCTTTTGTACATGTTAACACCAGAAATTGCTAGAACAAACACTTGTCTCGGTGCACTTGTCATTTGTAACTACTTCTTCTTTCACGAGTTGAAAAAGAATCAACACACCCTTCACAACACCATTTTGATGAACTTCACTTCTGTCTAGATCCATCGGCATCACACCGAGTCCCCAGAAAGTTACACCTCTTAAGGAATCACTTCACTCAGTCAGTCAGTCAGTACAGGTAAAACTAGTAGTATCAGTCTTGCAAAGATCCATCAAGCAGACTCAACAGCATCCCACTCCAAACTCCAGCAGCATCAGCCACCTCCTTGGCCAATGCACAAGAGCCACGGGAGTAGGAGAGGCTTTCTCAAGGTTGTGGACCAATATCAGCTTCCTGCACTAACGATCTCCCTCAGCAGTTGAGGGCTCGAACTGAACCCGAACGCCTTCATCTCGGCCGCGTCTGTTGCCTCATAGAAACTTGGAGAGGAAGCCAAAACTCCACCAGAACTTTTCGGAGCACCAGACGGTCGAGGTAGACGACGTCAACGTTGGGCCGTTGAGAAATCGTAACAACGCGGCAGACTCTCGCGCACACGCTCTCCTACCGGTGGTGGCGGCGGCGGCGGGGTGGTGGGTATATACTAGTCTTTCAAGTCTCAAGGTATATACGATCAGGCGAGCAAATGTTGTATATACACACACACATTTTATATATATATATATATATATATATATATATTTGTATACAGGTACTCGTATATATATATGTTATCCTTCTCTCGCGTGCTTCTACTGCAGTGTTGTGCGGCTCGGACGACGCGCGTCCTCGAAGGTCGCCGCTCGCGCTCGTTCCCTCTCTCTTCCCCTTTATAAGCTGCGCTGAAAAAGCAGAAGAGGCAGAGCAGGCAGCAAAAGAAGAGGAGGCGGCAGGGGGACGATCGAGCGAAATACAGGTTCGGTCAGAGGCGGCGGCGACACACGGGTCGCTGGCCTGAGTTGTTGCTGCTGCTGCGCTGCTCCTTCTTCTTCTGCTGCTGCTGCTCCGAACTCGCTCCGCGCTGTTGCTGATTTCTGGCACATGTCGACTACGACGACGACGACGACGGGGACAACCAGCCAGCCCTTCTTCACTGTATACCAACGTCGAATGCTTGCTCTGCAACAACTGCACACTCCGACTTTGCGGCACTTGTATAATATACATACACGTATACAACACACTTGTTGTGGGCAGTTCGTTATCTTCTTCTAGATTCTTTTTTTGCACTCCCCTCGTCTTCGGGGTCGCCTCTCTTTCTCAATAATCATACACTCGCCGCTGCACCGCACACAGTACAGTCAGTCACAGTCACTGCACGGACACCACGACACTTTGCCCTCTCTAGTACGAGCGAAGGACGAACGGCCCATCATCATTAGCGAAGGCGAAGACGACGACGACATGTCTCAGCATCATCATCATCATCATCATCCTCTGCACCGCCGCCGTCGCCGTCGTTCGTTCCTCCTCTTCTTCGTCTTCTCCCAAATACCACAAGCTCGAAAAGTGGTGCGTATTTAATATTTGGCATCAGAAGAGCACTGCGCACTATAACACTAGTATAGTTGTTGCTGCACTAACTCCGATGGCCGATTACTTATGTGCGGACTGCAGTAGCAGCAGCAGAGCAGCAGCAACCAACACCACCAAAGTTGCTGCTGCGTTCCCCTTTTTTCCGCGCTCCTCTCATCACACATCAGTATATATAAGTACCAGCAGCAGCAGCAGTAGCGTATATAGAAACGTCTACCTTCAATAAGAATAATAATAATAATAACAATAGCACACACACGCACTGTTCTATAATTTCTATCAATCACTGCAGTCTGGCTGATGGTCGCGTACTATTACTGTACAGGTATGTATATAATATAAAGTATATGATGAATTCATGTTGTATACGCGCTACGAGACAGCGCGCGCGAATCTGCACGTACGACGTCGTGCACTCGACTGCTGATGTGCTGATGCGAGCCTGCGAGCTAGCGAGAGACACACAGACGACGACGACCGACGACGGCGGCGGCGACGACGGCTACAGGCTGGTCCCTCGCGCGACCTCCTCCTCTCGCCGCCCGTCCTCCCCCCAGCCCCACTATACTAGCGGTGCCTATATGTATATATGTATATATACGCAGCTATACACGACGACGCTCTCAGCAGCGCTCTCCCCCGTCCGATCGGAGCACAGCCACAGATTGACAGATATAATATCTGCAGCGAGGCAAAAATATATCTTGGCTGCTCTGCCGCAGAGAGACACGGCGGTTGTTCTTTAAGTACAGAATTTTCTTTGAGCACGAGCTGCTGCAGCACGGCAGCAGCGGCAGACACTCGCAGACAGCCGAGAGAGAGCCGCGCACGCGAATAACGCGAAGGTATATATATATATATATATATATATATATATAAGTACACACACAGAGAGAGACGACCAACAGACAGACGACAGGCTCTATTGTTACACCCACGACGCAGACAACGAAACGCAGCGGAGCAGAATAGTATTGGTGCGGCGCGTGTATATATTTTATATACATAGGCGACCGAACCACTGCACGCGAGAGAGAGAGAGAGAGAGGAAAGACCGGGAAAGAAGCGAGACGTCTGGTCGTCGGGTCTGGGGGCCCCCCCGCGCGCGCGTTACATTATTGTTGTCGGCGGCGGCGGCGACGGTGGGAGCTATATACTAGTATGGCTATGATGCTGCATGCTTCTCTCTCTCTACTCCGCGTGCACTCTCCTTATCGTACTATAACAACTTATATATATGATATAGTATATCGCTCCTTCTCTAGACCGCATGCAGGATGAATAGAACATTGCGAGCCGAGCGAACGTGTACAAACGAGGAGATGCCGTGCCCGATGCAGCGGCTCGGCTCCTGGTCCGGCGACCCGACGCGACGGTGGCGACGGTGCGGCTGATGCTGTGCGTGGCGCGCGCGCGCATGGCACGTCTGCTCTCCCAGACCTCTGCTCCGTTTTTTCGATAGCTATATAATACAAGGTTCTGTATGCATACATATATATTACGTACAGATGAGGAGGGAAGAGAGAGAGAGCGCCGACCACGAAGGGGTGAAGTGGCCAAGGGCGGAGAAACGGAGGGGGTGAGTTCGTTGGGCTGATGTGCGGGTATACTATATACATTACCTGATGCGTGTTCGTGAGAGAGAGAGAGAGAGAGAGAGAGAGAGAGCTCGGATCAGAGCAAACGCGAGAGCGACTCTAATATCGCGCCGTCGTCGTCGTCGTTTCTGTCGACGACTTATTGGCATACGCCACGGCCCGCAATGGCGAACGAACGGCTGTATGTATAATATCGATCGACATCCATGTATCAGCGACCGGAGAAGTAGTTGCCGCTGCTGTTGTTGTTGTTGTTGTTGTTGTTGTTGTTGTTGTTAATAATATAGTTCGTTGTTTTGTTTTGTTTCTCGGGGACCATCGGAACGTGGAGGGAGCGAGTTTTCGGAGCTATGCTACAGGCGCGTAAGCTATGTACGAATCCGCACTGGACCGGCTATTCCCGTTGTTTACGAGCTCCCGCCTCGCTTCCTGGATCCCTGCGTGTCGCCCCTACCCCCCAACCGTGTAATACCAGCCCTCTTTTATATTTTGCTTCCGCGTGTGCGAATGCATGTATGGGTGCGCGTGTATGTGATGGAGGATCGATCGCAAGGACGCCACGTGCGGCCCTGCGACGACGACGGTATCGGTCTCCGTTGGCAATTGACTCGTACTCTGTCCAATTTCCTCTTTCGCTGCCCTTGTTTTCGTTAGTTTTTTACATAATCTAGTTCCAGCGGGTAATAAGTGGAGGGACGGAGATCGCTTGATCTCGTTCCTCTCCTTCACCTTTGTCTTTGACCAAAAAGGATCTCTCCTCGTTGGGGCTGCACATTTTTTTGCCGATATGCATACAAATATTATATGATATACATTACATGGGTACACGTGGAAAGAAAACCCTGTAGAGCGAAGCGGTTTTCGCAATTGGGACGGGGGTGTCTCTTTGCTCTGCACTGCTTTGGTGCCCGCTCGTTCATATAACTTGGCGTTTTTTTCAATGCTCGAACTGATGCGCAGTTGTCGTTGTTGTTGTTGTTGTTGTTGTTGTTGTTGTCCCCTGTGATTGAATTTGATAATATTTGGCTCGGTATACGATTCTTAACCATACAGTCTTTCTACAATACATTTGCGAAAATACCCGACCCCTCCTAGCAAAAGTGCGTGTCGTCGTCGTCGTCGTC
>JAPYYV010004715.1:0-16297 GCA_030522625.1 Copidosoma aretas
CGAAAATTTCCAAAGATAAAGCGTATCAAAGTTCAGGAGAGGGGGCTGTATGACGTCATACCTGTATAAAATCCAATGCATAATCGACTACAGGTATGAGGTCACGCGACACTTTCATACGCTATATCTTTATCAGTTTTCATTTATATAAAAAGAGAAAAGATACGTGTCAAATATTTTTTGATATCCTACCTGACGTACCCAATTAATTTAAAAAAAAAAATTTGCGCAAGAACCCTATTGTTACGTTGATGGTAAAATATTGAAATAGTTATGTAGAAGCATTGGAAGAGGGAGCATAAGGTGTGCTCTTCATGGAAGAAATATAACGAGTGGGGTGAAGCGGGACGAGGGTTATACTTACCAAAACATCAAAACAAGGGCGCATCGGCCCAATTTTCGATTGAGAAAAAATTTATAGTATGGTTAAGTTTTTTTCATCCAATAGTTATAAAGAGTATTACTTGACGAAATCAATTCTAGATTTCAAATAAAACAATAAGATCCTTACACTGTTACACGTGTATAGTACATAAAAGTGTTAACTTTTTAACCTGAACCGGCTGAACCATTGCCCAGAAAACACAGAATTAACATCGGTGTGCATATCAGAAATCTGTGGAATGATGAGAGATATCACCTTACAGTGCGGAAATGAGATCATAGATATGTCTTTTTGTTAGCAAGTGATCATCATTATCATGTCTTACAGATATTAGTTATCACCATTGATGATATCTACTGATGATCACTATGAGACATCATTTTCATGAGGTCTGATATCCCGTAGACATCTTCATGGTCACGATACCGTATTGCTACCCACAAAACATTGAGGTGACAACCGACACTGTCAGTTTTACTGATATCATAAGAAGTTGTCTGAAAGATATGGTATAGATGTCAGCACAAATGATATGCCGTAAAAGATATCGTATAGTTAACTTTCCAACGATATCTGTAAGACGTCTTTCAATGATGACTCTAAGATATTACTTTGAATGGTATCATTTTGGGTATGATCAAAATCTTATCGAAATCGAAAGACTGCTTAGTTATCATTTTAAAATAATGAAATGACAACATTAAGATAACTGCAATTGTAAGTAAAAGAGATGTCTAAATTTATAATTGGTAAGACATTATTTTGATGGCTGTTCAAATTCATATGACTTCAATACATTTTTGAAGCGAAATCGCGTACAGCAGGCTTGGTGCAGTGGGTAAACGTGTCAGCTCTATAAACGCGACTGATCCAGGTTCGATGACGGCAAGATTTTTTATTAACTGATTGATTTAATTTCAGATATCCAGCATCTTAAAATATGATTTACAAAATAACTTTTTCGTTATACGACTGATTATTTCTAAAAATGTTTTTTGCAATCACTGAATAGTTAAAACAATTAACGTTTCACATTTACTACATTATGGAAACAAATAATGAACAAATATGTAATGATTACTTTTGACTTAGATATCAGTATTTAGACATTACTACGTCATCATTTTTTACATGTCGGTCAGATATCGGTCAAAGTTCATCTATGAGATACCAAATGTTTAATAATATTTTTCAGACAAATCTATGATACCTCACAGATAAGACAAGAAAATAATTATTTAAAAGATATTATAATACATCAGTAATCATCTCTGTGTTTTCTGGATGTATAAACACTTGCACTTGATGCATTATTAGGCTAATCAACAGAGCTATAGAAAAAATTTAAGCCGAACAACCATTTCGCATTTACGTTCATAGTTATTTTCTATGATGAACAAATCGAACGAACTAAACTAATAAATGCTGGTATCTTGACGAGCGAGACGAACGAAGCAAACGAGCTGAACAAACTAACGCTGATTAGATGTGATGTAAGCGAAAATGAGTAAACAGTTGAAAAATTATTGCAGTTCGTAAACGGTTATCTCGATTGTAGGGGGTTGGCGCGCGGAGCACGCAGGGAGCGAGGCCCCATTAGTATATATATATATATATATATATATATATATATACTAGTAGGGCTTCGTCCCCCTGCGCGCTTCACGCGCCAACCCCCCACATGGGTCAGTATATTTATCCAGAGCTAATGACAGCTTTACTTTATTCTGGACAATAACCTTAAAACGACATATTTTATTTCTGTTAAAATGATTTTAACTGCTACATTCTCTAAGACTGGAGTTGCCAAGTATGTATGCCCAATTACATGCATAGTTATATATTGGATATTGCACTGAACGCAATGTTGTGTCTATGGGCCTAATTCAATTTTTTGTGGCTCCCTTGATTCCAATAATCATTACAGCTCTAGTTAGAGAAATGAGTTCTGAATGTCCATTTTGTTTTGCTGTTTTTTGGAAAGAAGAGAGGAAAAAGTTTTGTTGTAAAAAAGGGCAATTTGTTCTACCCCTATCAAGCAAATACGACGAATCAGTAAAAAAATTGTTATTACATAACGATAGTTTTCGAAAATTAATAAGATACTACAATAATAAACTGTCTTTTGCATCATTCAATGCTAATATTTTACATGAAAAAAAAGGCTATGTATAATTTAAAATTGAAAGTCCAAGTTTGTCATTCAACACCTAATACTTTAAAAAATTCAGGGAATATTAGGCCTTGTTATAGCCAACTATACATATATGATGGTGTCCATGCAGTTAAAGAAATACTTAAGGTAAATCCAAATTTACTCAAAGAACACGTAAATATTCTGACAAAAATTTTAAGTAAAAATCCAATATTGCAAAGTTATAAATATCTATATCAGATTACAAAATCACAATATTTACCTAAGTACAAAATGTTATTCTTGCATTAAATTGGGGAACAAAATAATAGGTACAACAAACCAGTAACAGCTGAGTGTGGTGCAATTATAGTTTCTCAAACTGAAATTTTGTATGACTTTGATTTACGTGTTTATCCTAAAAACCTTCCAGATAATATAACTACTAATACTTATTTAAATAAATTATCTAAATATGTAGATCCTATGGTTTTTCCTTTGTTATTTCCGTCTGGTGACTTAGGTTGGAGTACAAATTATTTTTAAAACCCAAAAGAAAAAATTCAAACTATTTCAAGTTTGCAATATTACATTTACAGATTATCATTTAGACCAAAAATTTTCGATTTGATCCTTTATTAAGAGCAAGAAAACTGACACAACAATACTTTTTAAATGCTTGTATTATTGCAGAAATAATCGTATGAACTATTTAGGAAAAAACCAAATAAATTTACGTATTGAATGATATCAAGGATTATTGGATCATGTTATGAATAGTGCATCGGCCGTTACACAAAATTTTGCACAAAATAATAGATTAAAAACCTTTTTATCTTACCTTCAAAGTATATAGGTGGACCTCGATATATACAACAGCATTATCAAGATGCAATGGCTGTTATGAGAAAAGGTGGTAGACCGGATTTGTTTATAACTATCACGTGTAATCCAAAATGGAAAGAAATTAAAAATGTAATAAAAATTTCTCCAAATAACACTTTACCACATGATATACCAAATATAACAGTCCGATTGTTTCATATAAAATTACAATTAATTTTGGATGATATTACAAAAAACCACTTATTCAACAAAATCATATCTTACGTTTAAACTATTAAATTTCAAAAAGGAGGACTGTGACATGCTCATACATTAGTAACATTGCATCCTGGTAATAAAATAATAACTCCTGATGATGTTGATAATTATATTTCTGCTGAAATTCCTTCAAAGGTTGAAACTTAATAAAAATTAGTAATGAAACACATGTTACATGGTCCTCATAATTTATATAGTCCGTGTTTAAAAAAAATCACAAAATTTGTCAAATATACTTACCAAAAGATTTTCATAAATGTACATCTAATAAAAAAAATGGCTCTCCATAATATAGAAGAAGAAACAATGTGGCAGGCGAAAATATATACAGAATTAAAAATAGTAATCAAAAAATTTTTGTTGACAACTCAATGGTTGTTCCGTACAATAAGTTTTTATTAATGGAATACAAATGTTACATAAACATTGAATACTGTGCATAAATACAAAGCATAAAATACATATACAACTATATTCATTAAGGAAACGATAGAGCAATTTGTAAAAACAAAAAGATATAAATTGCAAAAATAAAGCTTATGATAAAATTAAACAATACATCGATGCACGATATTTAAGTCCAATAGAAGCCGACTGGAGATTACAAGAATCTCTCATCTACGTTAGAAGTCATTGTGTAGTAAATTTACCAGTACATTTTGAAAATAAAGAAAATATAGTTTTCGATGAAAACCAAATATCTGAATCGTTGAATAATTACAGAACACAAGTTACAGAATGGTTTAAATTATATAAAACAGATGAATTTGCTCAAAATTTAAAATTCGTAAATATTCCAGAATATTATAATTTTCACGAAACGATTGAAAAATGGGAAAAAAGACAACGTTCCAGGAAATATACTGCAATAGGTAGGTTGAATGTTATTTCTCCGAAAGACCAAGAAAAATTTTACATAAAGTTAATATTAAATAAAAGCATGGTTGTACATCTTTTCAAGATTTAAAAACATATGAAGGTAAAACATATACAACTTTTAAAGAAACTGCAATTAGCATGGGTTTTATTGAACATGATTAACAAATTTGACTATTTTCGAAGAAACTAGCGTTGCTATGTTACCAAATCAATTAGGGAAATTTTTCGCATGGTTTTTACTTGCAGAAAATATTGAAGGGGATCAAATCTGGACTGGAAAATCTTTAAAAGCAAGTTTACATAAGACTTTGAAATAAATAAAGAAAATCAAGCTCTTTTACAATTAAATGAAATGTTTAAATTATAAAGTAAATATTGTGAAAATTTCAATCTACCTTTTCCGGAGAATATTATTCTAGACGTAAATAACAATGATGAGGAAATTGAATTAAGTAAAAAAATGTTCGATGATACATATGGGAAATTAAACATAACACAAAAACATATTTTCAAATCCATATGTAATAGTATTCATACAAATTTTTTTATTGATGGTCCGGGAGGATCAGGAAAAACTTTTCTGTGCAAGACATTAATTTATTATTTTATTTCTAAAAAAAAAAATTATAACAATAGTGTGGACAGGAATTGCATCAATATTACTACCAAACGGTATGACAAGTCATAGGACTTTTAAATTACCATCAGCATTAGATAACATTGAAAGTTCTTTTTCGAAGTATGGAATCGATGAAAAAAAACTAAGAAAAGTAGATTTAATTATATGGAATTAAGCTTGAATAATTCCGAAAAAAGGATTAGAAATAGTTGAGAGAACTTTACAAGATTTTTGTGACAATGATAAGCCTTTTGGACATGAATTAATAGTGTTAGGTGGAGATTTCCGTCAAAGTCTGCCTGTAGTTAAAAATAGTAACCGAAGTATAATAATTTCTGAAACGATTAAATTATCATAATTATGGTCTTTTTTCAATATTTATAAATTAAAAATAAACATGGGATCAATAGACCAAAGATTCTCAAAATTATTATTGAAAACTGGAGACGGACAAATCAAAAGTTCCAATATTTCCGAAAATGGGATTACTACTGATGTATGTTCGAAAATATCTGGAACGATATCAAGCATATCCGAGACATCATTTTTACCGAGAATTTGATGAAAAATCCAACATTATTTTTTTTAGAATAATATTTGAATTTATTTAAAAATAGTCCACCATATTGGATCAGCCATTTTGAATTCCAAAAGTTCAACCACACACTCATCATCGGCAACGTCTATGAATTCCAGTAAGCTTATCATCTCATTGCAAAACTTTGAAACCCAAGCGACATGGCATCAAATTTGGTGACCATAATGTTCAGCGCTACCTAGCGCCTGTTCCCGTTTCAAGCCTACTACGTAAAAAATCATGGAAGTATCATTTTTATGAAGTTTAAAAAAAAAAAAAAAAAAAAAAGTGTCATACTTTGCTGAAAAAATTATTTGAATCTTAAAACTCAAAAAAATGGTGTAACGTAACGTCAAATCGTTTTATAAATATTTTTAAACGATTGTACGTCAAGAAATCTACAAAATGTGGCCCCCAGCTTATTTTTTTTTTTAAATCGATATTTTAGCAAAAGAATTTGACCAAATCTATTTTTTGACCGGTACAGTTGACATGGAATGCCCCATGTATATATGCAATATAAAGAGCCTAGTCCTCAGATATCCACGACTATATGACCTCCGGCGAGCGGAAGCTGGACTTAATATAAACAATTACGAAATTGTCTTTTCCACTTTTATTGTTCTGCAACTTTTCTTCCAAATACTATTGACCCTGTACAGAACCAGCGGCGACATCTTAATTGCGGCTCCTGTCGGATCAAATTGGCGGTTTTGCCCTCATTGGTTTCAATACATCAATGGTAAGGATCAAAGTAATTAAAAATAATTATACAATGAAAAACGTTAACTGCATAACGCTTCGATATTTTATGCATGAATTAATTATGTATCAAATAACCATAAAAAAGTTATAGTTGCATTATTTCTACAAACATTTGGCATGTTTGAGTTATTTTTTAGATACTGTCAGTAATATATATAGCTATATAGCTATACCGTGTAGGTTGTGTTTAGATTGACAGCTGTTACGCATGCTGGTGTCGTTTTGTCTATCCCTTCTCTTCAGCTGCACCAAGAGAATATTTCTAGTACGTGTATCTACTCTGATCAAATTTTTTTTAATTTCAGCAAGTTTCGTGTGACAACACCATACTGCCGTGCCAATGTGCTAACATGTAAGCGTGATACTTTTTTTAGCACACGCTGCATACGATGATGGTGGCACCCATAAGTTTCCGTAGTGTTGGCTCTTCACTGATCTTGTAGTTGCTGCTTGCATGTGCTTTTCCTAGAGATCTCGCGCACTTTAATCACCAGCACTTTAAACTCATGATCCCATTCTCGTCGCCATTTTAATGTATACTTATACGGATTAACTAAGAACTATAACACGTATGTATTTATTTCACTGTATGTTTATTAATAGTTTATAGTATACACTGTAACTATTATTATTATGCGATAGTCGGCAGCTACACGTGGACTGTACTGTTCGCTCGCTGCTATATACTCGCAACCCGCACTCCTGTATCTGTTCACTCTTCTACTACATACACGCAGGTACACACTCTTCCGCATTCACTTATATATGCACGCAACAGTGACTCTCACCTAGCACTTCTAGAAGTATATACTTTTAAAATTCTTTAAGAATGACAATCGCAGATGAAGTAATCTACACGAACAATTTTAGAACTCCTTACAGGTGACGGGCAGTATTTAAAAAGAATTTAACCACCTCGGGAATTTTTGTAACCCTGGTACACCCTCGTGACCTCGGAAGAAAAAATAGGATTCGCACACCATGTGTATCCGACCAGGGCGGTCCCAACGATCCCTCGGGCGTTGCTTCGCAAGCACCCACGGGCCCAGGAATCACCCTGGAGAGATGCATATTTGGGATGAAAACTACTATTTCTAAGCATACTTTGGGAATAGTTTCTAAATGTACGAACTAATTCTCTCGAGTATTCAAAAATATTACTTTCTAAATTGTGTGTGCCGTCTAGCAACAGCTAAATGGTGCGATGGAGGCAAAGAAAAAAATAGCTATCGACTATTTATCCATCACTTTGTTGTAGATCATTGTGGTTGGCTATGCTCAGAGAAAAATGTTACTATTCAAACTAAAGTTGCCAAGCCACAACAGCTTTGGACCGCTCAAGTCATAACGGCTGCACTTTCCAGCTATACTAACCTTATCTACCAGTCGACGCAACCTTGTCTATCAGTTGCTTGTCTGCTGCAAAGCTAAAATGGCCTGTGTCACCTGAGTTGATGTAACAGGACCTTACCTCACTATGTGATTAAAGCTAAAATAGATAGGGTTTATGGTCGATACAGCTTTATTTTTCTCTGAGTGTATCGCTTGTAAGCTACTCCAAGTTTACGCGACGTCAGCGAATCATAGCATTCTGCAAAAGAGAGAGAGAGAGAGATAGCTGTATAGTCGGCAGCTGTCTCTCTCTCTCTCAACTACAATTCTTAATTCTCAACAATTCTCGATTATCTCTTTCTCTCTCTCTCTGCTCCTATCGAGCCTACTAACAGGCTGGCATAGCGCTTCCATACTCTATCCCTATATTTCTACGTGCCTTGAGGTCCTTTGCTCTCGAAAGGTGACCTATCCAACGATAGTTTTATGAAATTTACTCATCTTATACAGCAGTATGTTTGTGTATAAAAGGCTAAAGTTATGGTTAGATGGTATGACAAGGTATATAAAAAGTTATAGATATAAATTGAAAAAATAGGTATAAATAAGTTTAAGGAAGTCTGATTCTAATGATTAGTAGCATATTTTAGGAGATTATTTTAACTTTCTCATAAAGACACAATTGTGTTCTAACTATGGTTAGGAAAAGTTTAGGCTTTATGATGTAAAATTTGAAAGGAAAATTAAAAATTGAGTAGTGATGCAAAACGTTGATAGCCTAATGACATTTATAATAAAAATGAGAAAAAATTAAAAAAAACTAATATAAGTTTTCTATGAACACGTCCACGCGGGAACCTGCAGCCGCACGGTGCGTTTTTACGATAGTTGGTGCGGTTAAGTGGTTCTCAACCTATATGAATTATTAGGTAGTAAATATTACTCATAAAAATTATCGTTTACCAGGTTTACTCATGTCAATTTGAATTAAAAGACTTATAAATAACCCATATCACAAGAAATATGAAATTTTTATACAGTCTACAAAGTTAAGAACAACTTTATCACTATATAGATTTACTAAGAGCATGGAAAATCATGTAAGAATAAAAATATTTAATAAAGAGCACGGCAATATGCATAATATACTAATACACTATTCTTGTAGGTATCGGAAATAACCTGTTAGTTTTTTGAAAATACCTTAGGAGCGGTTGTTTTTAACGATGATAACGTCTTTTACTTGCAAAGTTGTACTACACTTTCCACGTTAAAGAGTCTGTCGTTGAAGCTTTATATCTTTGAAACGGTACGGGTAATCTTCACAAAAGTTGGAACAGTAATGTGTAGCAATATTACAAAGCGATCGCTAAAGTTGCAGACATTCCTGTTGTAGGTCGATTTTCGGATCAACTACCTTAAGTAGAGCACGCTCCGTTCCACTTACTTACAAGCAAAAATAGCTAGGAACAAAAATTAAAGACATCAATCGATATGTTTTTACCTTCTTCTCTAATGGTGAAATCTGTTTTTACTAAAAAAAAATTTCCACTGCGTAAATAAAGTGTTTGGTTCAGGTCATTTTTCCTCAAAATATGTATTTTATTTTTCATATAATATAATACGAGCAACTGTGAAACTACATATTTTTAAATTTTTAGAGTGGAAGAGAAAAAAATGTACTCGGAAACAAAATCCAAGCGATTGTAGCATAAATACTGTTCACACTTTAACAGTAAGTTACACGTCCTGCATAATACGCGTTAATACATGCCACAACACTGTAGATTAAGGCTATGTATTGTTTCAGATGATACAATACGAATATAGTGTGTTTACGGAAGCCCGTAAGGGTCACCACATACTGTATGATGGAATCATACCTTTCTCGCTAGCTTCTGCGAGTGCAGGGCGGCTTGCTCGCTCCCGCGCGCACTGCATTGCTTTTTCCGAATGGAGTTAAGCGTTTTGTACATACATTGGTAAATAAATGGTGAGGTTAGGTTTGAATATTCCTGTGATTTGTTTTAATCGTTCCTTGTGATTCTATATTGTGCACGTGTGCAAATATTTTCTTAAGTTTAAGTACTTCAGTGTATTAGAGGAAAAACGTACATTAATGAGTGAAAATAAATTACGTAAAATTAAGTTATGTTGAACAATCGCTGAAATTACCGCACAATTACGATCAGATTGATTTAGACACTATAAAAACTTTTTTCCCCAATCTATAAGGTTTAACCTATACAAACGAAAACAACGTTCGCTGTGGGTTAGAAGTTAGTAATAACAAAGTAATATTAATCAACAATTTTCAAGAATATCGAGTATTTTAACTCTCAAAACTACCAGGTAATCTTCATGAGATATTGAGATTATCAACATTCACAATTGAATCTATTGTAAATCATGCAATGTTTTTAATAGCTCTGAGTCGATTGAATGATACCAAAAAACGAAAAATTGACGAAATATTCAAAGCTATGACAAAAGCTAGCTCCGACAGTACAAAGAAAATCAAACCTGGGGCTTTGAAGGTTAGTTTACTGAGTCTTTAAAGTATCAAAAATTAATTACTTTTCCAACACTTGTTCATATGTTATTTACTTTTCTAGTCTCCAAGCACCAAAGAAAAGGAAAATGACGAGTATGTATCGATTGGTTGGAAGCATCGAAACGATGCTAAAGGTATTTACGAACAAATAAACCATCCTGTTGGAGGTATTCAACATTAAGATTAGATCGTTCAAAAGAATATGAATATGATTATATCAAAAGCCTGGCAGTAACAACCATGAAGGATGATCTTAATTCAAGGTATGAAAATTTAACTATAGACATTGGAAACTATTAAGATTAAGTCTTTGATAAATTCACGGATGTGGGTGACCTTAAGTGTGATTTTTAGGCTTTTTCTTCGAAAATAAAAATGAAAAATTGCCAGATAAAAATTTCCTTGTAGACAACAAAAAGAAACCGAAGAAGCTATGGAAGCTAACAATGTGAGAACAAGCGATTTATTATAAATAGATATGCAAGGTCATAGCAACAAATATCAAGAAAGGGAATCCACACAAATTAAGTCAGACAAAAGCTTATTGACAGAGAGTACTAGGCATGAAAATCTAAAGACCAAACAAAAAAATGTAGATTCAAAGGTCCCACTTAATCCTATTCAAAATATACATGGAAACAGTATACAATGTGTTAGCAGGAAAAATCAATCCAAAAGTAAAGTTATTTCCAAACTAAATACTGATTTATCCTTCAATCAAAATACTGATTTGGAGAGTCTTACATTCTCAGCACCAGAAATTTCACCCGAGGACATTTCATTCAGGCATAATAGTATACTAGGCAAGTAAATTTTTGGTGTTGTGAAGAAAGGGTCGTGGCTTGGTACTATTTTCGTTGTAATAACTATAAAATTACTTTTGATGAATAAGTATTTTATGAGAGAAATCCAAGTTATGGAAAATCTAAGGCATCCGCACTTTATCTCCATCATGGCCGTATCCTTGGACCACGAAAAAATACATTTTGTCATGGAATATGTTGACTGTAGAAGTCTTTGTCTGACTTTGTACGATAAAGATACTAAAGAAACTCATAAACTTACTTTGTAGCAAAAACACAAAATAGGACTGCAAATGAGTACTGCCGTCGGTTTTATTTACGATCAAACACTTAGTATAATACATAAAGATATAAAAGCCGATAATATTCTAGTGAATTGTAACAATGAGGACAAAATTCGCGACCTTGGTTGGAGCAGGTTGAAAATCACCTCACCGAGCTTAGTGACAACTGCTGGTCACAATTTTCAAGGGACTCCCTTGTACATGGGTACAGAGGTACTATTTTTTCAAGAATCGGCTACTGAGAAATCTGATAATGATGGCTTACAATCAATAAAATTCAAGATTAATATCTACCACAGACAAATCAACTAATATTACAAGAATTACAAAAACTTACGCAATGCAATGTCCTCAGCCACTAAACATATAGACCCAGCTACACGAGGTTAAAAACTTTAGAGAAATAAGAATAGACACATTAACGATGTCAGTGCAGTGGAGTGTCAGTTCGAAAAACTTGTGCCCCTGAACTCAATTTTTTTACCTAGAGCAAAAGGAACCACTATACCGTAGAGTTCAGACTTTATATCACCGGTGCCAAAGTTGTCCAAAATATCGTCTTGGCTCATAACTCCAGTCAGTATGAAATTGATGAAAAAATACTGTTCAGATAAAAAGTGCTTGAGGTCCAGGATTTAGACACACTTGCCATGGAGTCAACCACAATCTTCTTGCAGGACCTCTTTGGTTGAAAAATCTGGTACAACATCGTGGAATTATTTGACTGAAATAATCTTCCTGACTAGTAAAGTATCATGGATCTCTCCGGCAATTGATATAAATGATTAGGTTATGTCACTGTAAACAAAGATTACAGGCAGAGTTAGTGCTGAGCTGAGAGTAAGGAACAAATTTTTTTGCCTTTTGTGTAATAGAGTATGTTTTAATTGCATTACAGAAACTAAGGAAGATAACTAAATAAACTTAAAAGTTTTGCGTTAAGAATAAAAAGAAAATGTCATGACAAATGATACTTATTGTGCTTATTCAAACTATTGTGCTGGTGAACGTTGGTTTTTGCAGACTGACTGGTGGCAGTTTGCAGAATACGATAATCTTGACTAACTTTTCAAGTGGCTCTGTTTTTGAACAGTGTAAAAATTGGCCAATTAATACTAGAAAGAGCAATGATTTTGTATGGTAAAGTCAGGTATGCTAAAAGCTAGTCCATACGCTTGACAGTGTCTTCTATAAAGATAAGAATACGAAAACAATGCTCTTAGATCCATATTCTAGACACCCCAGACAGCTGAAGGTGTATAAATGGCAATCACATTCACAAATAGAAACAGCCAATGACCAATGTAACATATAATACAAGACTATTAAAATGTATACATTAATTACTAATCATAGACATAACTATACTCTTAGTGTACAGCCTGATGAAATAAAATAACTTATTTTCTTTTAAAAATCGGCTTGAAAAATAGATCTGCAAGAAATCATGTAGGCTAATAAAAACTGATGCATGATTTTTTTTTACATAATACCATACAAACTTTAATTTTGTTGTCGATTTTGCTCAATTTAGTCCCGAATTTGCACGTACAGAGTGAGTGCTTTTTTTGGAGAAGTTGGAGTTTATCATCAGGTAAAATAAAATTTACTAGCTCTTTAAAAAGAGGATCGATTAGTTGTGACTGACTGGTAAATATATGAATGAGTGCTTCAACAATATTCTTATATAACTGTTTTTGGTAATCCTTGCAAACCATTATTCTCCGCTAAATGGAACAAAGTGAATGTCTTACAACGAACATTGTTTCTTGCTGCTGGTGTACGAATACAGTGATTATTCCATAAATCTTAAGTGCACTGTAAATTACATTCAATCAGTGGCCCAAAACCATATTGTAAACATTTAACGTGTATCATAGAGCCATCAAACATGTTTTTTGTTGCACAGTCTTAAAACAATTGATATGAAAATCAATTAAATTTTTCTCCTCTGTCCCTAGTAAGACTCAATTCTTTGATCACGGACACTTTTACTTTGAATGAAACTTCCATAGCCTCATAATCCATCATCATGTCTACATATTAAACACATTTGAAGACAACTAGTCAGAGTATTTTCAGATCCCTCGTCACATCGTATAAGAGTTGGCAGGAAATTAAGTTTTTGTAGTGTTTGCATAAAAAAACATGCAGTGATTATTATTCGTGGAAAAAATGTCCAGCCATATTATATACCTAGAGAACCCATCTGCGTATCCATGGATTGCGAATCCATACTGTATGAGCTTGTCATATCCGTCCAGGTGCTACAAAAAGTTTGGCCCTGAACTTCAATAAGCTCTTCTTTTTAACTTAATTCTGTACCTGTTTGATGTGCCAACTGGATCAAATATTTGTAAAATTTCATAAACTGCCTTCTTTTTGACTATTAGTTTATATTTTTGTGGAAATGTTTGCCACAGTGATCTGTATCTCAAATTATAGCCGCAACAGTACAACTCCTTAATTACAGTACTACAAATGTCAATAAAACCACATTCTCTGATGTTTTTTCTTTTATATCCAAGCTGAGAAATGGTTCGTTGTAGCGTATTTAATGATATACTGATATTGCGATTTTTTAATAGCAAATTGAAATTTTTTGGCAAGTGCAGTTTTCTAAAAAATACTGTTTGATAAGATCTTCCAATATTTTAAACTAAAAAAAGTATGTCTTTTAAGAACAGGTTTCATAAATATAAATATTTACCTGTTTATTGCTTACTCACGTTTCATGGTTTTAAAAATGTTAAGAGATTTAGTAATACATTTTCTGCGGAGTAGGTTAAAATAATTTTACAGCCTAATAGAAACACATTTAAAAAAAATAGTTACTTCGATCTTCATCATGCCTTTTTTTTTCATCAGAAAAAGTATATGCATGCGCGCACAATATACAATTAAACGAAAATTAAGACTAATGTTGTGATGAAACCTTTTTAAACGAACCATAGTAATATTCAAACCTTACCTAACCATTTAATTACCTATTTATGTACAAAACTCTCAACTCAATTCGTAAAAAGCAATGCTGTGCACGTGGGAGTGAGCAAGCGGCACTCTACTTGCAGAAGCAAGCAAGCATGGTATGCTTTCAATATACAGTGTGTATGGTGACCCTTACGGGCTTCAGTGTATATTGTGCTAGCTCATACAGTATCACGCGCAAAGTGTTTCGTGTGTACTCACGCTAATTTAGAATGATAGTCATGCATTATTCGTGGAGATAACATAGTAAAGCATTTTCCTTAAACCATCCTATCATATTAGTATGGATAGTATACATCCATAGTTATACATTGCAGTAAAACGAAAAGTGTACTTATGACATCAAAGACATTAAAAATGAAGTACAGATGAATGCAGCAAATAAAAACTTAACGCGATGTATGAACAACAAAAACATTAGACTTATGCGTGATTGTCTATATCAGAACCATTCTTTAAAGTTTTTTAGCACAGTACCTTCTAATTATTGCAAGCGTCCAGCGTTGGTTATTAACGAATCGATAAAGTACATCACATAACACATATGAGTATAATAAATAAATAACTCCACTTCACCATAACAGTTATATCTTTTTTTGATATATCTTCCTATATTATGTAGTTGCATAAACAAAAATGAGTTCCAGCCCCCCTCCCCCCCGCTCCATCTAAGCTCCCACACGGCTCCCGACAGCTCCCCCTCAAATCACGCAGTTACCCGATCATTTTCACGTGATTTTTAACTCAATTTTTTCGGTGTTAACTCCCCCCGCCCCTTTTCCGCTGGCTCCCCATGGCTCCCCCTCCACCACCCATCATTATCCCCTCAGCTCCCCCCATCACCTTATAACCGATTTCATAATACACACAACCACAACTTAATTACAAGTTTATGCATATGAATTAATAATTTGGTTTCATTTCGATCTCTCCTTTCTACATGTTTCAAGATTATAATTATAATAGAAATTGACACTGATGGTGAAATCTCCGGAATGCTATTACAGTAAATTAGGGAAGCATAAAAAAGTTCCTATATTGCTGGTTGAGTCAAAATTGTACACGGTAAATCAGATGATGTAAAAAATATAAGGTGTCTTTCAAAGCCGCTGGTGTAAGAGCCAATGACAGGCTTGTCATGTTTTTCGCAATATTCAAACAATTGTTACGTGTGAATTATTTAATATTCATGTTTGCAATGTTATTGAATTGCCTTATTTATTTTTTAAATATTTAACTTGGACAAAAGCGGAACAAGCTGATAATTGGTTGATGTGCATATACAAGCACATCTTGTTTTATATATAATCATATATAAGACATTACAATAAGTAAAGACAGCTGATCAGAAGAACATAAGTAACTATGTTCTCATTCGTTCTAAGTTCTTAATTATAATAAGTGATCTGACTCAGCACATGTTGTTGCTAATTTATCGATAATCATTTAGTTTCAAAATAATCAGGCTTATGAAAGATAGTCATCTTTACTAACAGAATAACAATCATGCGTAATATTAGAGTAAGACACAGTATACTCTGAGAGGCATATGCACGGAAAGCAATGGTTATGAAAAATTGTTTGTTTAAATTTTACATTAAAAAGATATCAATCATGATCGGAGGATTTAAAACAAGCTCAAAAATGATTCCTTAAAAGGAAACATGATATAAAAAGTTAATTAAACTCCCGTACCACAACTTGTTTGATTATTCAATATTTAATAGAAGGAACGCGGCTTCTACACTCGATTTTTCGAACAGAATTATTTTTCAGCGTGTGTGTGTGTGCAATTACATTGCACCCACACATGCACACGCATTGACTTCATACCAAGCAAGTTCAAGCCTCTGTTGAAATTCATACTTGGTGC
>JAPYYV010004716.1:0-16296 GCA_030522625.1 Copidosoma aretas
TTTTTTAAAGGCCCCCCCCCCCCCCCCCCCCCCCCCCCCATAGCCAGCCCCAACTTCCTGCCCCACAAAATGAGGTGACACTACCCTACCACAGCCCCCCCACCAAGTGACATCGATAGCTCCCCCCTCCACAAAATAGGATGAAATTCTCTTAATTTTTCCGTGATATTGAGTAAGTAAAAATTTTAAATGATCCCTAAAACCCCGCCACTACCGCCTCACATAAACTTAACATATTTTGTAAAAAAGTTATTATTCTACTATTTAAGGCCCATCACTACCCATTCCGACCCCGCCTACCCCACAAAAAAAGGTAAAATTCTTAATATTTCTCTATTATTTCAAACCATCAAAAAATGTATAATAACCCTGCGCCCTTCTTCACCCCACCACCCCTACAGCCCCCTACTTGAGTCTTATGCCCTCCCCCCCCTCCACAAAATAAGGTAGTATTCTTCTTTTTTTTCGTGATTTCGATTACTATATTATTTTCAATCTCTTCATCCCCCTACTCCCCTATACCTCTCGAAAAATAAAAATACTTTGTGGAAACGTTATTATTATTCGATTAAAGTAATCATACAAAAATAAGTTCTGATTAATAATTTAAGAAAGTCAAATTATATAAAACCATTTACATTAAAAATCAATGTTTTAAAAATATATATAAAAGTTAAAAATATATAATTTTTGAAATATAGCTACACTTCATAAAAGATTATTTTAACATGTCTTGTAATAATATTAAATAAAGAAAGAATATTTATACAGTAACATTATTTCTTTAATTAGCATCACAATGTATTAACAATAATAATATTAGACGATAAGATTGTTAATCATTGTCATAAATTATCTTAGTACACTTAATAATAAGATTAGTGTGAATCAATCATTCAAAAATTTCTTTTTAAACGATATTTTTGATTTCATTATTATATTCATTCCCACTTCCTATGAAAATACCATATTTAGTTTTGCATCTAGATGACGCAACATGTGATTGCCCATGGAAAAACGATGGTTTTTTCAGCAAGTGAACCGCGGCACTAGTCGAATCAGTCCACCATCGGGAGCTCTCATCCGCTTACAGCAGAGATATTAAGTTTTCCAGGCACAGTAACCTGTAGTACACTCCGAACAATTTTTCTGTGACCTGGTACCCTAAAGTTTCCTGAAGTCCATCTAGAGCGACACAGAGCAGTTGACCCCCAGGCCCAGTGTAAGTAAGAAAGAGAAGAGAGCTGACCCAGCTGAGATCATCCGATACGAGAGTAATCCTAGCAGATCTCTCGGAAAAAGTGTGAGCATATATACTAACCGGTAGTACTTGAGAGATTCAGCTTCTGTGCCCCCCAGGTATCTTGGATCCCCAGGCGGAATACAGACCAAGTATCTTAGGTAAAGGTACTCTAGGAGATTTACGAATATTTTCGGACACCTAAGAAACCCTGAGACGTGACCCGTTCCTAAAAAGTGCTCGTGCGTAGAGAACTATCATGCACATGCTTTTCACGCGATTTCTGATCAATCGGTAAAAATCCAGATTTGCTGATAGATAAAAGGAGATCATAAATAATTTCTGTGGTCGGTAAAATAGAATAATAGCATGAAAATTTCTTAGATTCGATGAAGCAGAAAAATGTTTGGTAAATTAGAGGAGTTTGTCGGTCGGTAACATAGAAAATTTAGGATATTGGATGATACATGGTTTGTCGCAGAATCTTGCTCAGCGTACATATTTATAGTCTTTTTTGATTATATTTGATATTTTTGTGAACTGTATGAAATTATTTTTTTCCAATATTAGATATCAAGTTTAGAAAATACACTAGTAATTTGATACTCATATACACATTCAAGTTTGTACTAGATAAATTAAGAATATGAAAATATTAATCGATTTATTTCTATTGTAAGAAAGTCATCCAATGCTTGTTTGGAAAAAACCCTACCTCTCTTCAGATATTACGCAGGTCTGTATTTTAATCTTATTAGACATCAATTCTATTTTAATTATTCGTTATTAAGTAAATTTTCATCGCTTTTGGGCATGTAAACGGGGATAAGTACTGCATTTAGTAACTGCGGCAATCAATAAAGAGATCATTCACCATCGATCATAGTCTAATGCCTGTGCTGTGTGAAAGATCCGACAAACGAGCTATAAATTAAAAGTATAGTTAATCAGTACATCTAGGTGATTTTAGCAATTTGCTATTTTGTCGGTGGGCCACAAACCCGTCCTCTATCATACAGTTTAATTCAATAGGTGTGTGTTGGCTCGAAATTAGTTGTATTTCGTGGTCAGTTAATTAAATTTTTGGTCACCATTTGTCCGCGTGATAGCCAGCAAAGCGGAGGCTGAAACATCAGCACTATCAATAGTTTAACATTGTGATTTATTTACTGTCATAGCTATCTATGTTAAATTATTTTACGTATAATATTAGACATTTAGTTTAGTAAATATACTAGTAAGTTGATACGCATGTACATATTCAAGTTTGCATTAGATTAATTAGGGATTTAAAAATAAAAATCAATTCATTTGTATTAGAAGAAAGTCACCAAATGCTCATTTCAAAATAACCCTACCTCTTTTGAAATAACACGCAGGTCTATACTTTAATAGTATCATACATCAATGTTATTTTAATTATTAGTCGATAAGTAAAATTTTTATTACATTTGGGCATGTAAACGACAAAGAGTTTTTAAAAGACTTTTAGTAACCACAAAAATCCACGAAGAGATCTTTTACTATCGATCACAGTCAAATGCCTGTGTTAAAGATTAAACAAACGATTTCTATATTTAAAGTATAATAAATTACTATTTTGAACGTGATTCAAGCATTTGGCTATTTTTTCGCTAGGTTACAAACCCGTTCTCCAACATACAGTTTGATTCAATAGCTGTGTGTTGGCTCTCAATTTTATGCGTTTCGCGGTCAGTTACTTTAATTTATGGTCACCATTTCTCCGTGTAATAGCCAGCAAAGAGGAGGCTGCAACATTGACCCTGTCAAAAGTTCAACTTAGTGATTTATGTATTGTCATAGCAAAAGCTAAAACAAAGGAACACTGCGTTCTGTAGAAAATAAATTGTAACGAAGGTGTGTTTCCAGTATTTAATACAATTTTTAGTATTAAAACTCTTTAACCAATTTTTTTACTAGTTATTATGCCTGCTTCGACATTATATTCAATAATTTTTTTTTTTTTATGCTGTTCCATTACATGACCATCAGATGTACACAGGTTTCTTAGTAACATAACAATCGCTCCGAATTTCAAATAAGGTCATGAGGTGGTAGTCCCTCACGAATACTATTTAGAATTTCTATCTGAAAATAAATATAAATATAATAGTTAGATTTGTCAACACTTGTACAAGTTGCATAATCAATACTATAATAGGTCTTTACGATTTCTTCTATTTGTTGCAAAATTTTATTATTTAAGAAATAGGTAAGAAGTAGAAGTAGAATGAACACTTTTCATTGAAGAATTGTCAACAAACCTGAAAATTTTTAAACATACATCTTTAGTTATCCAAATTTAAGGGATTGGAAATGTTTCATTGTGATCTTCACCAAATTTAGTAACAATTTTAAAAGTCATCTACGATAGAATGCATATATTTTTTTTAGTTTTAAAAATTTTTAAATATCCCAAAGAAATGAACATTAATTTGATTTTTTCAATTATAATAATCCTATTACTATTTTTCACAACAGGATAACCTATCCTTCTTTTAGAATTTTATTGTGTGCATACTTTTGATTACTACTTTTTCTCAAAAAAATAATTTGCGATTAGGAAGATTTCCCACATTTGCAATTTGATGCAAATGTTTATAAGTTCTAGTAATAGGATTGTGTTGTATGATTTCTGATAAAGGTTTTATATTTTTTTTATTTGAATTTTTGTTTCGACTTGAATTTGGCGTCTGTTTAATGGCTTCCAAATCATCATATATGTATGATTAAATATGTTTTGGTACATTATTCTCATCTAATTCATAGGTATTTAAAGTTACATGACAAATTTGTCCTTGAATTTTAATGTTGTAAATCGACTTACCTTTTTGTTCTATTTAGTTACTTGTGTAGGATGCATGACTAAAGATATTATAATACCTAAGAAGTAATTTAAACTATTATCAGATAAACTTTTTTTTAATCTCTCGTATAATTCACACAAAAGGCTTGAAGAAATTTTCCCTTTGGGACAACAGTTAGAATTCTTTCTTTCTTCTTTCCAAAACACAGCTGAACAATATTGACGTTCATATTTTATTTCACCATAATAAATAGGGTTTATAAAGATATCATTATTATTAGTTTTTATTAATCTTTTATTGTTTTTATTTGTAGTAACTGAAAGAGATTTTTTCAAAGTGTTTCCGGTTTTTTTTTCAATAATGCAACTGATAAACTCCTTAATTTTTTTTTAGCATCTTTATTTTTATAGATAGCATTTTGTACTTACCATAATCAACGTCACCGCAAAATGACAAGCTTGATGTTGGTCGACTAAAAAATTTCGATCCCCTCCCCACCTTCTGACCACTACGGCTGCACACAAACTTAGAATATTTCGCAGAAATGTTATTGTTATTTAATTATTGGAACCCCCCCCCCCGCACTTCTTTGCGACAAAATAAGGTTAATTCTTAATATTTTTTCGTGATCGAAACGCGACAAAAAAGGTTAAGAACCCCCTACGCCCTCTTCTACTCCCTACAGCCCCTTACGTGACTTTAGCTACTTCCCCCACACCCCTACCCTACATCCTTTCCCACAAAATAAGGTGAAATTCTCTATATTTGTCCGTAATTTCAAGTGATTTAGAATTTTTAATTCCTTCTCAAAAACCCTCCCAACTGCCCCGCCCACAAAAACTTAGAATATTTCATAGAAAAGGTATAATTATTCTATTATTTGAAGCGGTGCACCCGCCCCTAGCCCTTCCGCCCCGTCCGGTCCCACAAAATAAAGTAAAATTTCTCAAATAGAGGGCTGCTAAACTCACCCTGTCGAAATTATAACTTTGTGATTTACTCATTGTCATAACGATAGCTAAAACTAAGGAACACTGCAGTCTGTAGAAAATGAATCGTAACGAGGGGGTGTTTACAGTAATTAATATAATTTTTAGTATGAAAACTCTTTAAACAATTTTTTTACCAGTTATTATGTCTGCTTCAACATTATATTCCAATAAGTTTGTTTGTTTTATTCCCGTACTATTACATAAACCATGAGACACACACAGATTTCTTATTAACATAACAAGCGCTCCAAATTCTAAAATAAGTTGATAAAGTGGTAGTCCCTTACAAATACTTTTTAGAATTTCTATCGGAAATAAATATAAATATCGTCGTCAGATTTGTCAACACCTTTATAAGTCCATAATTAATACTATATTATGTCTTTACGCTTCGTCTCATTTGATTAAAAATTTTATTATCTAAAAAATAGGCCAATTTCTCGTAAGAAGTAAATATAAAACTTTTCATCAAAAAATTATATGCTGACTTAAATATTTTTAAACATACATCTTTTGTTTTCTAAATTTAAGGGATTTTAAATGTTTTTCACCAATGTCAGATAAAGATTTTAGAACATTTAACTGTTTCTCTTATTATAATAATTCTTTTATTATTAATTACTACAGGATAACACATTCTGCTGTCAAACGTTTATTGTATGTATGCTTTTGATTATTATTTTTTCTCAAAGAAATAATTTTGTAATCAAGTTTTCCCACATTTGCAATTTCATGGAAATCTTAATAAATTCTTGTAATAGGATTGTGTTTCATAATTTTTGCCGAAGTTCTTAGATTTTTCTTAATTAAATTATTGTTTCGACTTGAATTAAATATCTGTTGAATGGCTTCTTGATCATCATATATGTATGATTGACCATGTTTTGGTACTTTACCCTCATCTAATTTCGAAGTATTTAAAGTTACATGACCAATTTCTCCCTAAATTATAATGTTGTAAATGGATTTACCTTTTTGTCCTATTTCGTTTCTTATGAAAGATGCAAAACTAAAGATATTATTATGATACCTAATAAGTAATCTAAAATCATTATTAGATAGTAGGATTTTCTTAATGTCTTGCCTTATTCACTCAAACTACTTAAAGAAATATTCCCTTTGTGGCAACAGTTAGATTTCCTTGTTCTCCCCAGAATTTAGCTAAAAAATATTGACATTTATATTTCATTCCAGCATAATAAATAGGTTCTATAAAGAACTCATCTTAATTTGTTTTCATTATTCTCTTATTGTTTTTATTCGTAGTAACTGTAAGAGATTTTTTAAAAGTGTTCCTTGTTTTTTTTCATCGATGCGAATGATAAATTCCTTAATTTTTTTTTTTCCATGAGACCCACACTATAATATCTGTTACCAGTAAGCTTAGCGGATCTTCTGGAGAAAGTGTGAGCATATTTACTAACCGGTAATACCTGGGAAGTTCGGTTCCTGTGCCTCCTAGGTATCCTCAATCCCAAGATACAATAGAGACCACGTGTCTTAGGTGAAGGTACTCTAGGATATTGACGAATATTTTCGAACACGTAAGAAACCCTGAGACGTGACCCGTTCTTAAAGAGTGTTCGTGCGTAGATAACTAATATATACATGTTTTTCACGCGATTTCTGATCAATCGGTAAAAATCCAGGTTTTTTGATGGATACAAGGGGCTCATAAATATTCTCTGTGGTCGGTAAAATAGAGAATTAGTATATAAATTGCTGAGATTCGATAAAATAGAAAAATTTTGGGTGAATTAGAGGAGTTTTGAGGTCGGTTTCATAGAAAAGTTAGTATCGGATAATACATATTTTGTCGCAGAATCATGCTCAGCGTACATATTTATAGTCTCTTTTAATAATATTTGATATTTTTTTGAAATATGTGAAATTATTTTATTTATAATATTAGATATTTAGTTTAATACATTCACTAGTAAGTTGATATGTACACACATATTGAAGTTTTTACTCGAATGACTAGGAATATAAAAAAAAAAATCGGTTTATTTCTATTATAAGAAAGTCATCAAATGCTTATTTCGAAAAAACCTCACCCCTTTTCAAATAACACGCAGGTCTATATTTTAATATTATTTTACATCAATGTTATTTTTATTATTAGTTAACAAGTAGATGTTTATTGCATTTGGGCATGTAAACGAGGGAAAGTATTACTTTTAGTAACCATAAAAATCAATAAAAAAATCTTTTACTATCGATCACAGTCATATGCGTGTGGTGTATGAAAGATCCAACAAACGAAGCATAAATTCAATGTATAATAAATTAGGAATTCTAAGGTGATTCAAGCATTTTGCTATTTTTGTGCTAGGCCATGGACCCGTCCAGAAACATACAGTTTGATTCAATAGCTGTGTGTTGGCTCTGAATTTGTTGTGTTTTTTTGCGGGCAGTTACGTAAATTTTTGTTCACCATGTGTCCGCGTGATAGCCAGCAAAGAGGAGGCTGCAACATTGACCCTGTCAAAAGTTTAACGTAGTGATTTTTTTATTGTAATAGCAAAAGTTAAAACAAAGGAACACTGCGTTCTGTAGAAAATAAAATGTAGCGAAGGTGTGTTTCCAGTATTTAAGATAATTTTTAGAATTAAAAATCTTTGACCAATTTTTTTCCTAGTTATTATGTCTGCTTCGACATTATATTCTAATGATTTTGTTATTTTTTATGCTATTCCATTACATGACCATCAGATGTACACAGGTTTCTTAGTAACATAACAATCGCTCCAAATTTCAAATAAGTTCACGAGGTGGTAGTCCCTTACGAATACTATTTAGAATTTCTATCTGCAAATAAATATAAATATCATCGTTGGATTTGTCAACACTTTTATAAATTGCTCGATCAATTCTTTAATATTCTTTAACGCTTCGTTTCACTCTATTCAAAATTTAATTATCTAAAAAATAGGTGCATTCCTTGTAAGAAGTATAACACCATTCATTAAAAAATTATATACTTACTTGAATATTTTTGAACATTCATCTTTTGTTTTCTAAATTAGACGGATTTTTAATGTTCCAAACTTTTTTTTACCAATATCAAGTAACAATTTTAGGAAGTCATCTTCGATAGATCGCTTATATTTTTTCAAATGTTTAAAATTAAAAAAAATCCTGAAGAAAAGAAAATTTAATTGTTTCTCTAATTATATTAATTCTTCCAATTTTTTTTAAAACAGGATAACCCATTTTGCTGTCAAAGGTTTATTGTATGTATGCTTTTAATTATTATTTTTTCCTAAAAAAAATTATTTTGAAATTAAGTTTTTCCACATATGCAATTTGATAGAAATGTTTATAGGTTCCAAGTATAGGATTGTGTTTCATAATTTCTGTCAAAGTTGTTATATTTTTTTAATCAAATTATTGTTTCGACTTGAATTTAATATGTGTTGAATGGCTTTTTGATCATCATACATGTATGATTGACCATGTTTTAGTACTTCACCATCATCTTATTTTAAAGTATTTAAAGTTACATGACAAATTTCTCCCTAAATTTTAATTTTGTAAATGGATTTACCTTTTTGTCCTATTTCGTTTCTCATAAAAGATGCAAAACTAAAGATATTATTATGATACCTAATAAGTAATCTAAAATCATTATTACGTAGTAGGATTTTTTTAATTTCTTGTCTCATTCACTCAAACTACTTGAAGAAATATTCCCTTTTTGGCAACAGTTAGATTTCTTTCTTCTACCCAGAACTCAGCTAAATAATATTAACATTTATATTTAATTCCAGCATAATAAATAGGTTCTGTAAAGAACTTATCTTGATTAGTTTTTATTATTATTTTATTGTTTCTATTCGTAGTAACTATGAGATTTTTTTATTTTAAAGTGTTCCTTCTTTTTTTTTATCAATGCGAATAATAAATTCCTTAATTTTTTTTTTTTCATTTTTCAAACCTATCATTTTGTATTCACTACAATAAAGTCACCCGAAAAAGATAAGGTTACTATTGAAAGACTCAAAGCATTTCCAAAATATAAGATGAAATTTAAATTTTAAAAATTAATTATTCCTTAAGTATTAAACATTGTTACAATACTTTTAATTTCTACTGCTGTCCCGAAACAACCTTTTTGAAAAATTATAGTAATAAAAAAAAAAAAAAAATGAACTAAAAATCGGAAACTTTTTCCTTCATCGTATCCATCATACATATCAAAAATTGGGGGTTGGCGCGCGTAGCTCGCACTAGTATATATGTATACATATATTTTATTATTAATAAATTTAAGTTCTGAGGGTCTGGCATACTGAAATTTTACAAATTAATTGCTTGTAGCACAATAAAATAACTTAATCGTAAAACTGTGGCCCAGACAGTGAAACGTACTGTGTTTTTAGAACCGAGTTCTTAGCATATGAATAAAAATATTATAGAATAATCGTGCAGACAGTTTAGCATACTACGGTCTTATAAATTAAGTGCTTCAGATATAGAATATTATATCATTCAACTAAAGTGCTGAAGGTTAAGAGTACTGGGTTTTTAGAAAGTTACTGTTTGCGACATGTATAATTATATTATGTGACACGGCGATTTGACGTGTCACGATTCTCCCGAGCAGCAGACAGCGCGGCTGGTCTCGAAGCTAGCTATCCTTCTTGCACGGCTTGCTGTATATATCATAGTAGAGATCTTATGGCTAACAGGTGTTCTCGCGCGTGCGACGGTTCGCCTCGGCTCAACGGACGTTGTCGCATATATGCTCTCCCCTCCCGCCCCTTCCAATCTTGCGCATGCAGACGTACTGATTTAAACGTGAGCTAGCTCCTAGTAAGAGCGCACCTTTATATATAGGAGTATATATAAGAGAGAGCACGGTCTGTCGTGGCACCGTGGCGTCTGCTGAGCCGGAGAGGGAGAGAGATGAAAAGGTCGTCCAGTGTGGCGTCAGGTTCATGCTAGCTCGTCGCCGCACGCGTCGTCAGACCCCTCGTTGCTGTCGCTGTGCCTGTTTGCGATCCGGAGCTCATGTGCCGAAGCTGTTGTGCTACTGCTGCCGCTCTCTCTCTCCGTGCCCGGCCCGACTCTTGGTGAACGACAACCGTGCCCTGTCAGGGATCAGCAACGTGGCCGGTGCTCCATTGGAACTCTCGGTAGGTGTCCGTTTAAGTGCCCCGCAACTAAGTGCTGTAAGTGCTGTGATCAATCGAGCAGTCCCTTTCCTCACCCCCCTTTAGTGTGTGCGTGTCTGTGAGCCAGCGCGAGTCTAGCCAGCCGTGTGCCAGTTTAAATAAACAGCCGGCCGTATGTCAGGATTCCGTTCTCCGTGTGGTGTGCTGGCCAACCGGCACTATTTGTACCAACCTTTTACATTAATTAAAGTTGAGTTCACCTCAATGTGTATAAGTGTGTATATATTTCACGCGTTAGTGGATGTGTACAGGTGCGTTGGCCGTAGCCAGTGATTCGACAATTCGTATGCAATCTAGATAATATACATTGCTGTATTTTGCTGCGGCCAAGTCACTTGCGAGCCACTAACGCCCTTTTGTTTCCCTATCGTCCCCCTTTCCTCTCCCCCTTTCCTTCCTCCGCTGTCGTCGCAATCCCCAGCGACAGCGTGATTATTATTATACCCAAGCGCAGACAGTTAAGCATCTTGGATTCTTAAGGATTGACTGCTTTGTATAGGGAATATTATATGTAATGAACAAATGTTCCAGTCAAAGTGCAGGCGGTCAGGTGTAGTGGTTTCTCAAGAATTTTCTGCTGAGAAGACAATTTAGTATCTTTCTTAACTAATTTGCAGTCAGTTATTTGAGCTGGGTTCTTGAGGATTTACTGCTTTAGATATAGATAATTATATCATTAAACTGAAGTTCAGATGACTAAGCGTACTGGTTTCTTAGGGTAGGCCTGCTTGGATAGTAAATAAATTTATTTTTGCGCTAACGTGCGCATAATCGAGCTTACTGGGCTCTTAGAGATGAATTGTTTGCGGTATTATTGAATGAATTAATCATGAAACGAAAGTTAAGACATTTAAGCGTTCTGAGTTTTTGGGACTCACTGCTTGAGATACAAATAATCATATTATCGAACTAACTAGCAGTCAGTAAAGCGTACTCATATCTTGGGGATATACTGCTTCTGGTATAAGTAATGATGGTATTAATAAAAAATGTAGACATTTAAGCATATTGAGTTATAAGGGATTGACAGCTTGGGATACAAATAATTATATCATTAAACTAAAGCGCAGACATTTAAGTGTATTGGGTTCCTAGGGACTAATTTCTTTTTGTATAGGGATACTAGTGGGGCTTTGCCTTACACGGTCTGCGTGCTGACCCCTATATTTTACTATTTGTATTTTCATGTCTAAATATGTAATACAGGAACATGTTCTAGAATACACGCATACAAACGCAGAGAACCAACATGATCACATTTAAATTCGCTTGGAAATAAAAAAATATAATGGATGCATAAAATAATTTCATAGATTTAACAAATATTTATTAACTATTTAATAGTAATAAATGACTTCTATCGGTATTCAAGATTCAGATCAATACGTACTCTAACTTATAATATCTTCCTATATAATATAGTTGTATCGGAAAAAATGATTCTCAGCCCCAGTTGCTCCCCCCGTTTCTCCCACTTTCTATTAGCTTTCCCTCACCTCCCTATCACGTAACCCAATTATACGTTTATTAATAGGAATTTAAAGTTTGGTATCGTTTACATTTCTCTCACAAAACTTTTTGGATTATCAATAATTAAAAAAAAATATGTGATAAAATAATATGAGGGTAGAGAAAAATATCTCTTAGTCACTTAATAATACTTCAATAATCTTTAAAAATTCCTACTTATAGTTAATTCGTCGAAGACTCAATAAAAGTTGAAAAATTACATCATTCAATTGAAACAATATAACTTTTTCAACAAAAACTTATTCTATTCCTTTTACATTATGGCATTTCATATGCCTTCTTTAACGATCTTATCTAGAAGACCTTAACGCAATCAAGTCTCAGCCCCTCCCTGCTCACCCATGCTTCTCCTTTTCTCTCCCTCGGCTCTTACCCGGTGCTCTCTAAATAAGAAAGTTTTTATTTCGTTTGAGTGTGATGTTTAAGCTAATAAAATCTGTACTGGCTGTTCCCCAGCCCTCATCTCCCATAATCAATTAACATTCATAATTTGGTTCCATTTACATTTATCCCTTAAACATTTTTTTAGATTATCAATAAATTACCCAATATATAATGATAAGGGTGAAAAAAAGTCTCTTTTAGTATATAATAATTCTATAATATTGAAAAATTCAGGAGTTTTGTGAATTCGTTGAAGACTTCCTAGAAGTTAGAAAATGATATTTATTCATTAAGACCATTTAATTATTGAAACAAAAAGACATTTAATATCCTTCGCATTGTGGCACTTCGTATGTACTTTTAAGCCATCTGATAAACAAAAGAAAATTGTACATTGAGACTCTTGATGACTGTATACTGTTTTTGATAAAATACAGAATAGTTATAGATTACGAACGTAAATTTGTTAATTATTGAATTTTTGGGCACTTATCACGGAGTCATGTTCAACTCGCTAGTCCTCAAAGAATATGCAACGAATCAGGCCCAAAAAATTGACTGACATCCTTAAGACTGTCTACTTTTCAATAGTATTTATCAAAAGTTTTAAAGTCCGATGGTTTACTTGCAAAAATTATAACGTTGAAATCCAAACTTTGATAAAAGTTCCTTGTGAATTTACAAAGACTGTAAATTCTTAATACGATGTTATGCACTTACCTTTTAGAAATGTTTGTACCAAATTCCAGATTAAAATACTAAAACGAAAAAATTTGAGAAAAAGTTTAGTAAATAAGCTTTGTGCTGCGCTACACTGCACCACGTGTTGTGGTCTTTTTTTCAGATTTTCACTTTCAACTCTGAAAAGAGGTCCATCACCTGGGGACACTAAAGTGTCAATCTGCTCAGAAAATCACAAGTTTTAATCCTATATCTAGCTTGTTACGAAAAAATTCTTTGTCTGCTAGTCTTTAACAAACAATGTAAGATGAATTTCCTTTGACAGTAAGCGTTTTCTCCGTAACAAGCTATATATTAAACTCAAGCTTGTGAAGTCCTAAATAAATTGGCACTTTAGAGACACAAGGTAATTGACCTTTTTTCAAGTTATAAGCAATACTATAAAAAAAAAAAAACAATTCGTGGTAACATGGCACAATGCTTATTTACTAAATTGCATCTCAAATTTTTTTCTTTTTAATATTTTGATCTAAAATTTGGTACACACATTTTTGAAAGGTAAGTGTATAATATCCTATGGAAAAAATTCCTTTCTTTCTTAATTTACAACACACTTTATAACTCAAAGATTAGGTTTTAAGGTGATAATTTTTTTAGGGAAACCATCAAACTTTAAAACTTTTGACAAATACTGTCGAAAAGTAGACAGTCTTAGGGATGCCGATAAATTTATTGGGCCTGGTTCAATAAGTATTCTTTAAGTACTGGCGAGTTGAACGTGACTCTGTGATAAGCGCGCAAAGATTAATGTAAGTACGGCCTTGCCGCAGCGAAGCCCCCTTAGGAATCATACTCCTCGGTCTATACACTTGTTCAGAACTTCCAATACCTCGCCTTTAAATTCGAACAGATCTGTTCCTATCCCTTCTACATTACTAATATTGAATATTTCTATTTTTTTATGTTAACTTTCAGTCTTTATTTCGTACCATATTTATCTCAGTCTCTTAGCATTTTTTTGTAGTTTTCTGAATGCTACGCAACTAAGACAACGTCATCAGGAAATTTAAGACACTGGATTTATACATTGCCTACTGTAACATTTTCTGTATTATTCTAAATCCACTTATTGTCTATATTCTCTATGAATAAGCGTAAGTGTACATTGACTCATGATTTCCCTTTTATCACTTTTTTTACTGTCTTAAATACATGTGGTAGCCGCTGACCCGTAACTACTTGTTTTTTGTGCATACATAGATTACTTTTATCATTTTTCCCATTTTATACGTATACCCATCCTCTCTAATTTTACCGAGAATATTTCTCCATTCATCGTATCAAATGCTGTTCTGAAGTCTATAAACACAGCATATAAAATTTATCGCTCCGCCCTCCTGCGCGCTCCACACGCCAACCCCAAGATCCTTAAGAAAATAAATTAAAAGGTTCTTAAAAAAATTGATAAATATCTCTTACTTCTTAGTACAAACTGAATAAAATTGACTATTTAGCAATATTATATAATTATTTAATTATTCTTGAAAATGTTTTTTTAATAAATAACTAAAAACTTGGTAAAATAAAAAAAAGACAATACAAAAAATACAGCTATTTGGTATTTTCATATTTTTTTTTCTAATGATCATAAACTCTTTTTTTTTAAATCAATATTTAATAAAATGTAATGCATGACAATATTTAAGGACTTGAAAACATTTATTAGAA
This sequence comes from Copidosoma aretas, assembly GCA_030522625.1. Classification (NCBI taxonomy): domain Eukaryota; kingdom Metazoa; phylum Arthropoda; class Insecta; order Hymenoptera; family Encyrtidae; genus Copidosoma; species Copidosoma aretas. Next base: position 14,564 of record JAPYYV010004716.1, read on the forward strand.
CTTCTTATAAATCTTTTAAAGATACTTCTATCGCCATTGGTTTGATTGAAAACGATTCTTGAGTTTATAATATTTTCAATAAAGCGATCAGCGTTACGTTGTCATTCCAAACAAGACAATTTTTTGCATGGTCTTAACTTTTGGAAAAAATTGTAGTCATAGATATTTAAAACAAATATCAAAACTAACTATTTTACAAAACATTTTATTAATGGTAAAGATAATCGGGCCCTGTTTCATACAAATCAAATTTTCGAATCAGAGGACAAATCTTTCAAATAATTTGATTTGTTATTACCAACAAAAAACTTGTTCGCCGCAAAGTAACAACTATAAAGATATTTTTTCCTGTAAAAGTATGTCTAAAATAATATATGTACAATAAAGCAATGATCAAAAAAAGATTTCTTAAGTTATATTTATACATAATTATTATATATTTTTTTATAGATAGTCCTGGAGGATCAGGAGAAACTTTTATCTTGAAAAAAAAAATGATAACGCTATTTTTACGGGGTAATTTTTTTTGTCTATGACATACGCTGGTATTGGATGATAGAAAAAATTTTATGCTATGAAAATTGTATACAAAAAATAATTTGAAAATGCTCATCATGGGAAATAGCTATTTTCTAAATTCCAAATAATAAATTAATACTTAATATACGTTAGTGATCTATAACTATTTTGTATTTTATCACTAACAGTATAAAGTTAATAAAGCTTAAAACGGCATTCGAAGTGCCACAATGCAAGACATATTAAATAAGTTCTTGTTTGATTAAAGATAAAATCTTACATAATTTATATCATTTTTTAACTTCTGTGGAGTCTTTGACGAATTAACAATACTCCTAAATTTTTCATTATTAGAAAATTAATATCCCGATACTAAAAGAGACTTTTTTCTAGCTCTATCTTATCATATTATATATTTGTTTATTTTATGATGATCTAAACAAATTATTGAGGGAAAAATTAAAATTAAACGAAATTATACATGTTAATTAACGATGGAAGAGCTGAGGGAAAGCTGAGATGAAACTGAGGGGGAAAATAAGGGAGAGCCAGGGGGAGTCAAGGTGGGGCTGAGGGGGAGCGGAAAGGAGTGGGGAAGAGCCAATACGAATTGAATTAGCTTAAAAAGCACTCTGAAACGAAAGAAAAACACTCTCATTTAAGCTGGAGCCGGAGAGAAGCTAAAGGGAAGCTGAAAGGGACCCGGGGGGGGGGGAGGGAGGGGTACCTAAGACTAAATGTGGTAAGGGTTTCTAAGTACCAGAATGATGGTTTGAGACAGCATTGGAAATGCCATAATTTGATCGTAATAGAATAAATTCTTATTAATTAAATAATATTATTTTTGAACTTCTATTGAGTCTTCGACAAATTAACTATACTTAGGAATTTTTTAAGATTATAGAAGTATTATCAAAAGAATAGTAGATATTGTTCTCTACGCTTACGTCATTTCAACATATATATATATATATATATATGTATACATATATATATTTTTTTAATAAGTAAAGGGCCTAAGATTCAATTGCGAAAAAGTTTTATTGGCCTCGTGTAGCTGAAGGGAAGGGATACGCGAAACTACTGCAGCGTGAGTAGCGAGTACCAGTGGAAGAATAACCAACACGGCCGAGTATAGCTATATATATTACCGACAGTATCCAGAACATAACTTAAATATGCCGAATTTTTCCATGAATAGTTTTAACGTAACT
>JAPYYV010004717.1:0-16722 GCA_030522625.1 Copidosoma aretas
TGAAAAAATTCATGTGCACTCAGAGCATGTCGAAGTACAACATGTATTTTTTTCAGCGAGTGAATAAATCTCCTCAAAAACGACCGAACCTCCTTAAAGGGATCATAGTTGTCGCAGGAACTTACTACGGAGCTTTAATTGCAGCTATCATTAGTCGCTAGATAGGATAAAAATTTCATGCAAAAATGTCTTCAACTTGGCGCTTAAAGCCGAAAAAAGGTTGATTTACGACGCATTTTTGAGGTGCTTAAGCAAATCATACACAAATACCACAATAACAGGGTTGTATAGCAAACCCTTAAAGAACAAAAACTAATTTTTTTTTTTAATTCCTCCATGACCATTTTTGGCCGTTTCCAAGCCGTTCTCGCCAGTTATCTTTTTTTTTACATTTTCACAATTTTTCAAAAAGTTACATACATTTATTCATCAAATTGTTATCGAAGCTAAGGACTAATAATAGATGCAATTAAAGTCCCCTAAAACAATCGTCGTATATTAATATTATTTTTCTCCTAATTATAACGAAAAAAGTGGGCAGAGTTTAGGAAAAAAAAAAAAAAAAAACTATTTCGCTCACATAGGAAACACTTTTTTTACGCTCCTAAGATACGCTTCAAGTATTTACAGAATACTTACACCTTACAATAATTATAATACAATCTAACATCCACAGACATGAACTTTGAGTTCAACTTAGCAAACGAATCTACTTGAAATTTTGTTTAATATAGATACTTTGAAAAGACACTTTATTTGTACACAAAAAATTTCAGTTTTTGGAGAAGTGCAATTTTTTCAAAATTTGGCTCATTTTTTAAGGATATTGGCCCGTACTCGTGAGAGTTGAGGCCGATTAGTGTGTAATACAAAACAAAAGATACAACGCCAAAAAGTATATTTATGACGGCCTCTTGTAGGGAAAAAACTGCAACTGAGACAAAGCTACTGTGATTCTTGTATCGATATGAAATTTTTGGCATGTATCATCCAACCATTACTTATGTTTTGACAGTACACATACTTATTAATAAAGTAGGAATAACTTGGTCTTTTGGAGAATGGTTAGTTGCTTAATGTTTTTTAGTACTAGAAAAACTAAGTTTGGAATATTTTCAGAATTTCATCAAGCCATAAATGTTGTACATTAACATGATAAATTTCTAAAAATGTCCAACAATACGCCCGGCATAGTTTTTTTTAAAAGTTTTTGCAAATTATGATATGCTGGCGATGTTCTAATTATTTGAAACTAATACCTTGTTATTCAAATAAAGTGTAATGAAACAACTAAGTTAAAGAATAGTAATGTGTATGATTGGTTGCTGATGTGATTTTCAATATTTAGTACATGGAAATAAACAACTTTTAAAATATTTTTCGTAAAACCAATTTATGATTTGAAGGAAATTTATAGTAATCGTAATTGTTTGTAATTACTCATAATATTAACTTATTTATAACTGTATTTAATGCACGACATATTTATGACATATAATTGCATATATTCAACTGTATCTAATACATTGAATATTCATTGAAAATGAACATCAATAAAAAATAATTTTAATCTTATTTCAATGCTTGCTTGTAAATAGTTTGACTCAACTGTACAAATGAAGCTTGTACGAAAGTTAGCTTACATTGCTTTAATTATGAATGAAAGTGTTGAACATTCTGTTTGGGTTAGTAAAAAAATATGTAGAAAAAAAAAAAAAAAAAAAAAAACACTGACAATAACAAAGATGATTTTACGAGCATGTGTTGTACATTCAGTCAAATCTATTAAGTAAAATATTCATAAATAGTATTGAAAGACAAAATAACGTTTAAATAACCCGTTGCAAGTGAATGATTTTCCGAAACAGTCGCATGGATTTCTGTCGAGGATTAAGTTTTATGTCTAATTTTATAATAGAAAAAATCCTGTTTTTGAGTATTTGCTGTATTGTTATCACCTTTTTACATGTGTCACACCAACACCCTTGAAAAATCAGGCCTCAGACCGTGATAGAAATATCTCCATGAATTCCAGTGTTAAAAAAAGTTGTATTAACCTGACTCAAAAACATTAGATCTTTTTATTTAAAACTGTATTTAGGTTTAACTAATAAGTATTGAACATAATATCAATTGGGACTTCGAAAAAAGTACATTATTTACTTCAACACGTCTAGTTGTCTACCGTAAAAGTTAAATTGTGTCAAAACTTTTCGTTCGCAACATAAAAAATATGAAGTACACATCACAATAATTTCATATAAAAGGAATACCTTTTTTTATAAACGTGCGTTATAAATTCTTGAAAATTCAAGTTCTAATAGTATAGCATTAGGGCACAAGGTCTCATGAGCAGCTGCATTCAATTTTAGCCAATAATTATGAGTAGTACTTCTGATGGTTTTTTATATCAAAAATATTCTATGTATGAAAACTAGCTGACTGTGCTCGCGCTTGTTATTAGTGAATTGAACCTGGAATCAAGCGTAAAAAGCACGAACAGATTTTTTTAACGTTCATGTACAATTCGACATGTCGAACGAAGACTATGCCAGCAGTGAAGTCACTTATTTAAAATAACATAAATGATTATTTTTTTCATGTATTTTTTTTAAACTGTCTGGATGAAAAAAACTCTGGCAATTTTAATTTTAAGTGGAATTTTTTTAGTGGATAAAAATCACAAAACCATGCATTTTTTCGCAAAATGTATGCATTGGAACTAAATTGTAAAGATATACTTTGTCAATGAGCCAAATATTAAAAAAAACTTTGTTTGTTTTTGTTCATGAAATTTTTACTGTGTTAAACAATAAAATTTTATTACTTCTCTAAATGTGACCGAAAACATAATGAAAACGATTTGAAGATTTATGGGTCACGCGACGAAGCCTGTTCATTCATTGTATGATGGGCCGATACCGATCACGTTATTTAGAACGGGAAAATTTAAAAATAATATTTTGGGAAGTAAAAAATAAAAGTAATTTAAATTTATAGATACAAAAATATCTATTATAAAAAAGCTAAGAATCTGATTCTTACGAAAAATAATAAAAATTAAATATGTGTATTTAATGTCTGGGGGTTGGCACGCGAAGCCTGCAGGGCAGTGATCCCAAAAGCAGTACCCAACTATATGCTAAAGTACACTGTATAGATATACTTTGGCATACGGTTTGGGTAATGCTTTTGGGATCACTGGTGCAGGGGGCAAAGCCTTGTAGTACAGACATTAAAAATGTATTCGTTTGCTAAGTTTTGTTGGTAAACACGTAAGTATGTGTAATTTCGATATTTCGAAATGATGTTCTCAGACTTGATTTAATAATTTACATTAACTTGACCGTTTTAAATAAATCGACCACGAACATGCACGCGTCCGTGTGGAATTCGAGAAGCGTTTGCCTTGTTGTGGGTATTGGCTCAACATATTGGAAAGAAATAAAAAAAAAAAAATACATGAAATGCAATTGGGTACAGTTCCAATAAGTGCAGCTAACGAACAGAATTGGTGGCAGAAGCGGCCCGGCGTCATCGGCGGTTTCGGCGACGTAGGCGCATCAATAGTACAACGGAACAATTATCGTCACGAGGTTGATGCTATATGGGCGGAATGTGGGGTATCGATCTTAGCTTGTGAAAGTCGGCAAAGCACGGCCAGCGGCACAGGCAGGCATTGCAGGCCCAGCACTTGAAGCGCGTCTGCCGGAGCTTGCCGCGGGACGTAAGGACGCCACGGCGCTTGCAGTGCACGCACACCTTGCCGTGGCCGTTTGCCTTGCTGAGGCTGTGCGGCTGGCCGGTCAGGAGCGATAACTCTCTTCCTGCAGCGGCTGAACGACAACTCGCTGTTGCTACTGCTGCTGCAGACAACAGACATGACACACCAATCAACCAGAGCGATGCCATCAAGCTGGACATATTTTCCTGCTCTTGGTTACTTTTGTTCTTATTTTTTTTTTTTTGTTCCAGTATTTCTCTCCGCGAACGTCACTTATGCTTTTCACGTCTCGCCTTCTACTCGTGCTTATGCAGGTATCATGCGTCAGAGCAGCAGTAGCCGGTTAGTTTCGTTGCCCCCTCACCTCGTGTCAACACAGCAGAAACCAATTTCTTAAATATTATCTGTACAGCCGTGGAGAAGCCAGTGTTTATGTTAATGTTATTTAGTTGTAAAAAAATATATAAATACATATTAGTCACCAATACCCACAATTTAGCATTGCCAGGTGCTAGCTCGATGTGCAGCTTGCTTGTACTTATTACTTGCTCGAACGAACATGATGTTTTTGCTTTCAAAGATCCACGTGAAAACAAGGGTCGAATAATTTACATTCTTGAAAATTTACGCATCGCAAGCAATCGTCTTGTTGACTTTCAATTTGCCGTTATGATTTACACCGCGTACAATTTGAATAATAAATCATATCATCTACAATGTCTACGTCTATTTACAAAACCTGTGCTCCTTGAGTTGCTTGAAAATCTTCACGGAATTTTGTACAATGTTTGTTACTGTAAGATCAGCATATTGGAGCTTTGGAGAAAAAATTTGCAGTTAATTGTCTTTCATTGAAAATTTGGGTCCAAGAGAAATTTCTCATGAAAGACACTCGTAAGATTTTCGGTAAAAATTATGGTCGATTGATGTTTATGCTAAATTGTACGTTTAAATACTAAAAGATACATTTTATGAGATTTTGAACAATTTTGTAAAGATGATAATTATGAAAAATTACATAATTTCATCATGAAACTTTTCGTAAGTTTCTAACGTGACTGTGAATCTCACGGTAATTTTTCTGAGATATTTCTCTAATTTATAGCTTACTCGTTAAAAATATCGAAAAATACATAAGGTTGATTATCTGTAGAATATCGCAAAAATTATGTCAGTCTGAAAGTGCAATATTTGTAATATCTTTCCTTTATCTTTTACAACAATGAGAAGAAATAATAACACAAATAAGTTTACGTTCACGAGTAACTTAATTTTTGATGAAAAAAAATAAACAAAAAACGATGGTACTTTATGAAAATTTTTTTTTACGTAAATTTTTTTGCTTTTTCAAAAAAATCATAGTTCTTTTGTCATATTTTATAAGAATCAAAAAAATCAAAACAAAAACTCAATTTTACAAGTATAATACAGCAAACAAGGTTCAAAGCATTTATACATCGTTAATCCGTTTGCATTTTACGCATATTTTATAATGATAACCTGGCATTAGTTTTACGATCATTTTGTTTAGAACAATAAAAACACCTTCGAGGTTTTCCGGACTGTTTTGATCGTTGCACCGCGACAAATTATTTTCCTACAATCTAAAATAGTAATATGTATACGCATTTGTATAAAATCGTTGCACATGATATTTTTATAAATTTATGTAAAAGTAATAATTTTGAAATTATTTGAATTTTGTAACTACATACTGATAAGACGTAAACGGAATATAGGACTTCTCACTTATTTTTACTCAATATTACACAGCTAAGACGACAACGATCTCTTTTATCTATAATTCAACATTATTGAAAGTCTTATAATTTTTACCATCGTTTTTTTGTAAAAAATAATGTATCTCATTAAAATAAGATAATTTATTACTCTGATTTACCAACAAACTGAATATAACGGTAAAATTTGCACTTTTAGAGCAAAGAAATATCGCTTGTTTTTACAGTATTACAATAACTATAATAATACATAAATAAGAAAAATGAAGACACTAACAGCATTGCAATAACTCAGCCTAACATTGTTAATCGATTGCAACAGAATGTCACTGATTGGTCCAACCTCAAGTTGGAAACAAGCCTATTGATAGATATTTTTACAAAAGCTAGATTTTTCATGCTTAACTGCTGCTTATTTATCAATATACTTACCTACGTTTTATAAGATTCATTAATTTACTCATACAAAGTAGAAACAGATTACTTAAAAATAACAAATTGCGCACGCATGCTAGTCTCATTTTTACCACCACCATAATACATTTGCAGTTGCGTAAAATAGAAAAGTTGAGGAAGAACATTTTTTAACAAAAATGCTTTTTCGCCTGAGGACATAAAACCACTGAGAGTTATGCTTTGCAGCACAACTACAATAACATATTTGAGAATAATCAATAAAAATAATTTCATCATGAATTTGTTTGATTTACACAAATATGGTATGATTAAAATGTTTTTTTTTTAACTGCTCTTCATGTGAAAAGTTTTTTTGACACACTTTTAAAGTAAAATAAATGTTATTTCTAACAATCAGAATAACTAAATAAATGCAGTGTTTTATCGTGAAAACAGCATTAAAATTTTCATTACGATTCAAGTTAGTATACTTGTAATAAAATGCTTTTGTAGAAACAGTGGTTGCCTCATCAAAAATCATATAGAAGGAACATTAGTGATTGTCGGCACACATACAGCACTTGGCAATGCTCAACTATGAACTACAAACCAACCTACACCTGATTATATTGTAACCACACAAGGTTTTTTTACATTCAAAAATCCATGCTTTCAAAACACACACTAAGACTTAATTTGTAAAGATTAACGGTAGAAAAAGAGCTTGCAACAGACAGGTGTCATGTTAAATACGCTAATCAATTTTTATTTGTATTTTCTATCTGTACAGAATGCTTTACAGTGAACCTGATTTGTATTAAATATTTTAATTTGAGAAACATAGAAAAGAAAAAGCAAGCATAGTTAAAGTGTTGCTCTTTTTATGAAACTTAAAAGAAAATTAAGATTATATATTTCAATTGATTAAGTAAAAAGAATTTATGCTTATGAAAAATTTAACATACACTCTGACATTAAAAGTTTTAGCAATTAGTTTACTGCAAATATTAAAATTATTCTTCATAAAAATTTTAACACTAAAATCAATTTTTTGGAAAAAGTTTCATAAATGAATAACAACAATGTAGATAAGAAATAAAATCAAGTTCACGGGATGTGGCAAATGTTATAAATAAACATCTCTTAGAGCCTATGGAAGATTGCATTTGTATTGAAACAATAATAAAGAAAGAAAAAACTTATTATTGCTTCTATTATAACCCAATTTATAGTATTCATCCAGATTCATCCGTATGCAAGTATGATAATGCAAAGCTGCAAAGGCTGTAAAGCCATTGTACTTAATTTGTAATGAGTGAGTTTTTATTTATTATCTAACTACCCCTTTACTAATAAAGTAGAAACATATTAATATGATACATTTCAAGAATAATTTGAAAAATCCATACTCCATAGAAAAGGAAAAACCATTTAAGATGAACGTGAATCTAACAGCTACATTTAAAGAGTCAGCTTAACTAACATGAAATTCTATGTTATATACTCTCAAAAATAAACCACGCAGCCTCCTTATACAGTCAACTGCTAAAATACGCAGTCTAGTTTACAGATACACGAAGTGAAATTAGGTATTTAATGATTATTTTTTGCTACTAGATTTGCGTTCATTTTAAGTATAGAGATAAAATATTGAAGGAAACTGTTACTTTCTATCGACTATGGAATCTTAAAAGTACTGTACATTCTAATTGCATTCTATAAATTGACTGTAATAATGAAAATATCTTTGATGCAACAAGAATGCAACGTAATATTTTACAACAGTTGCCACTCAGTATTTACACGTGTTGTCTAATTATTAATACGAGAAAAGAACCGTGAATGGCAGTAACTGTTGTGATATAAGATTTATTTTTAACTGGTATTGACAAACTCACCTTGCTGTGATTCGTGTGATATCCTGTCGCCTGAACTGGTTCCAGGTTTTGAAAGTAAATACCCTGCAAATAATTTTTTTTTATTAATTCACTAGAACCCTCGTGTTACGCAGGATTTTTTTAAATTAAAAAATCAATTATGAACCTAGATCAGATGACTTGTTTGCATCCAAGTTGTCTGTGGATTGATTAGAATAGAAGGTCTGCGTGATTTCTGGCTTGTGATCACTGTCTAGCAATTCCGGGTTGTCATCTAACATTTTGGAGTTTTCGCCTGTACTTTGCTCTTCATAACTACAACTGCTCCCATCTTGTTCCAAATACTCTGGCATTTCTAATTTCAAATTCGGCATGAGAGGAATTATTTCGACCGGATCGGCTACTTGGCAATCAGACTTATCGGAATCTTTGGGTGAAGATGTATGCCTGTTTCTTTCCGAATGTGCATTTGAATTTTCTTTACACCTCCTTCTCTTGTTTGGTGGTAATTCGGCTTTTTGAGAGTCTGCCGTGTAATACGGCAATGGCGAGCCTGGTGACTTCCTTACCCTGTCATTTGTCATTATTTTGCCAGACATATTTCTCAATTGCACTTCTGGCTCGCTGGGAACTTCAAGATCATCCTGTAAACAAACGGATGTAAATAAATATTTTGTAGAGGGGAAATTTAGCAATCTTGGTAAAATGATTATATGATACAAACCTCCATTAAACAATCGTCTTTTCTCGAACCATCTGTGAGACCTTGTACAGCCAACAGCTCAGCTGTTGTCATAAAACTATCCAATTGTTCTTGTACAACGTTAACTTCGCCTTGATAAATAAAATCAACCAGAGCAGCCAAGTCATCAAACTTGACATTCCTGAATATGATAACGGGATGCTGGCAAGGGTTCTCCTAAAAAACCAATTAAACATTTGATTAAGAATCGGCTTCTTTTTTCAAGTAGAGCAGCTAAACGGCATTCAGAAACGAAATATTGATCTATACCTTGAACAAATCACGAAAATATGTACTACACGCTGACAGCAGCATTTTGTGGGCTCGGATTCTCTTTCCCTCACAGCTTAACGTCACGTCCACGAGATCTTCGTCGGTCCTAAGCGTGTCGAACGCCGACGTGATGTGCTTGAGGTAGTTGTTCCATCTTAAGGAGAACTGTTGGCTGGAACCCATGATGTTTTCCTGAAAAGAAAGTAGAATTTTCGTTACAAATGAACTTGCAATTATAAATACTTGAAACTGCATGCAAGCCCGAATAGATGGAAACATTTACGTTGTATGGAGTGACAATAATCTCAAGTCAACGTTGGAGAACAGAGTAAGTACTGAATGGAACAGCCGAAAAAACACACGATAGGTTACTGATACTGATGCAGCTATACTGTACGGAGGCGCGTCGACACCGACGACGACAATACTTAATCTTACACAGTCATCAGGCCATCGAAGGAGAAATCGAGCCGAAAGAGCCAAGTAAGTAAGTATAATGCAGTGGCGTATAAAAGATATCGAAGCAGCAGGGGAGAAATTCAGTAAGCAGTCAGGCCAGTCTCTCGTTGTATTGAGAGGGAGAGGAGAAAAAAAGGTCGTGTAGGTATATGAGAGCGCCCCGAGGCTGCTGCGAAGGGTCGGAAATTTCGTGGCAAATCGAGCTACCGAAACCGAACCCAAACCGTCTCTCCCTCTGCGTATAAGGTATACATATGTGCTACCACTCTTTCTCTTTGCTCGATATCACTGTATGAACACTATGAACCACGACGCATTTCATATACGAAAAGAGAGAGACGCGCGAATGGACGTATAAAAAAGGGGGCCGTCTCGAGAGGGAGGGAGTCGGGAAGCCGAGCCCAGGGGTCTGGCGAGGGGGGAGCCCAGGGAGTTAGCGCACGAAGGGGAGGGGGCGGCTGTTCGACGATGGAGAGCTGCAGGGCGCACGGCCCTTTTCAACCCGAGAATGTATATACGCATGTGAACATACAGCATGCTGTGTTACTATAAGTAATGTGTGTAGTGTACTACTACTATTCCGTTATGTGTATATAATATATACGCGCTGCCCTGCAGATGAGGAGGCGGGCGCCTGAGAGCCTCGAACGAAAACTATTGATCAGCGCAGGGGACGGAGATATTCTGGGCCCCAGAGCGAGAGCGCGCATATATATATATACGTACACTGTAAGTATCAAAGAAAACTGACAAGTGCCTACTGCGACCAATGCAGCTTGCTAGGGGGGGGGGGGGGGGGCGGGGGGGGTGGGTGGATACTACCTCGTCCTGCTTCCTTGGGTCTACATATATAGACATACCAACTACACTTCCTAACGATCCTGAATATCCTGATGTACAAATGTTCGCACTGCGTTAGGAATACTTAGTTTGTAATTTGTAGAATGCACGATATGTCACAAACTCATACCATGGTGATGATGATGATGATGGTAACAAGGTAAACAAGCGCCCTCGTGGAGATTCACGGATAAGTACCTAATTAATGAACAAACCCTTTTCAAAGTACACACCTACAGCATACAGCACCTACACTTACTGAGCTGCACGAGTTCTTTGTCTCCTGGTCCCGTCCTTTCCTCGGCGTCGTCTTGCCTGGTGCTATTTCTCTGTGGCTCTTAACCTGCAGAGCCTTCTTCCCGTAGACTACTTATGCTGATGCGAGCGTTTATGCCAACCTCTGGATCCAAATATTGTTGTTTTCGATACACCAGCACCACCTATATCGCCGTCTCTTTTGCTCGTCACTCGAGTAAACGTGTAAAAACTAACATGCACGCAAACATTAGTTTACAATCACAAAAACGCTCGAGTGTTTCTTTAAAAACTGCGGTACGCGAGAAAGAGAAAGAACGAAAAAATGGGTGGCCAACATCAGCCCTGCACGGCAGTACTGCACACGAAATTCACAAGCACTGAATGGACACTTAAACTGGCGTCGCACGCTATCGGCCAAGATTACCAAGAACCAAGACGAACGATTCACTCACTGTTGTACCGCACTAAGGCAAGATGTTGAGTTGAAAACAAGGCGTAGTCAGTGGTGTCCTTAAACGAATCCTTGTCGTCGTCAGCGCAAATGACAGAAGGTGGCCATTTTCTTCTGTGGCTGTGGGACAAATGGGCAATTGATGATGTTTGTAAGTCTTTTCTCTCTCTCTCTGCAGCTCGTGTTTGTGTTCCATGGACACTGCAGTGTTCGTCTGTTCGATTCGATCATTCGATGGGTTTTTAAACCGCGGTGGCGCTGATGCAGTTAATGATGGTAACAAAGGTGCCATTATTATCATCTTTGGATAAACTTTTTTTGACGGCCGAGTTACCATTTTTTATTAATAACTTAATTTGCATTCTAGTTTTTTATTACTTTATTTTTTGCCTTCCTGAAGAGCTCAATTTCAATTTTTTGGAAAATAGAGGAAGAAAAATACACTTATATGTTGAATAAAATAAAAGCAAAACATGAATTATCTTCAAAACGTATGAAATATATTTTACAACACATAAATTAGTCTTTGTCACATCATTCGCCATTATTATGTACAAAATTGTCCATACATACATACAAACGTCCAGTCACTTCCAGAACAAAACCATAGAATTCGGAATATATCTTTTAGAACAAAGAAATAAACACCAGCAACTCTAACACTAATTAGTCGTCAGCTGGCTTTAAAAATTTTGGTTTCTTTTTTCTGGGTTCATCCACTGCACCATCCACCCTTTCAGATTTCATGCCTATATTTCTGACATTTATTTTATGCGTCGACTGCCATGCTTTAGCCATCTGTGCGTCCGAAATATCCACTTCGTTGTCTGTGGGATCTTTCTTTATATTTTCTGCCATTGCCTCTAGCTCCATTATCCTCTCGATTTCTGGATTTTCTCCTTGGAAACTCATTCTTCCATCAATCAACTCTTCACAAAAAGCATAACTTGCCTCAATGATGAATTTTCCACTAAAATTTTTTGAAATTCATCATTACTTGATTGTTAATAGTTTAATAACTAAATAATCAATACATACGAATGTTTCGGAGCTCCTATTTTACCAAAGTACTCTTCTCCCTCTTTTTGATAAGCTTGTTCGTCCACTTTGGCTTTTGTTCTTTTCATAAACTAAGAATTGCATTTAAAAAAAAAGAAATGTAATTCAACATACCTAATGTAATTCGCAAAATATATATATACAATGTATTGGACTTGATACGTACTTTCATCTCCAGGATTGACTTTGACAAAGAAGTCCGATTAGGATTGTTCAAAGCCATGGTTGAGAAATTATTAGTTACAGTAAGACTACGAAATGACAATTTTAACAAATTGATTGAACAGCTTAATTTTAACAACAATAAGGTTCCCTCGAGGTTATATAGCGCGTGTTGACAAGCTCGTATGTCTCTCTCTCTCTTGTACTTGCACTTCTGCTACGGCAGCGGGTAATTTGAAATTTGAACGATACAAAACAATATCTTCATATTATTATTTATTTGATCACCAGATTCACGAGTAATTTTCTTTTCATCAAACGGGAGGAAAATGAAAAAACTACCATCATTAGGCTGCAGAGTGCAGAGTCTGGTTCAAGTTAAAACTACAGTCGTAAGAGGCTTTGAAGTATGTGGAACCTTTTACAAAATTTTCTCAAATTTTTTATTTGTCTCGATAAACAATGAAAAGCTTTTGGCCCACAGTGGCTGCAGTCAGATTTTTTACAACCCAAAAATTTGCGGCTGCCGTGCGACTATATTTTGCCTTATTTCGCAATATACATAATATAATGTATACTATATCTATGTTTTTCTCTGACAAGTGCGTGTATTCATCACACAATGGCTGTGCTGAAATAAGAGAGAGCACATAGCGAAGTGGCAACGACAGCCTCCGTATTGTTTTTCTCAAAATTTTGCATCTGCATTCGGAGACAGCATACTTATCATGGAGGCTGGTGCGAGCACGGGCACGGGCACACGCCAGACGAGGTTTATGATGGACGGGGTCGGTGCCAGGGTTATCCGCGGCCCCGAGTGGAAATGGGGCAAGCAGGTTAGTCGACGGGAGGTTACAGCTCAGACTCCTTTTTTTTCCTTTAATTTTCCACTATCATGTCATCCATTTTCGTCCCTGTGGATTTACTTTGCCAAATTAATTGATTCTGTACCGTAAATCGTTGTGAAAATTGGATGTTTTATTATTTCTTGCATGTAGCATTCATGTACACATTGGGCTACTGTGCCCATTGACAATCCTGTGTACTTAACACTTGAAAGATTCATTTTGTTTCGAAGAGATTGTGAAAATCTGCTTTGTTTTCAGGACGGTGGTGAAGGCCATGTGGGTACAGTGAGAAATTTCGAGTCGCCAGAAGAAGTGGTTGTTGTCTGGGACAATGGCACAGCAGCCAATTACAGGTGTTCCGGAGCCTTTGACTTGAGAATATTGGATTCAGCACCCACTGGTGTGAAGCATGATGGAACCATGTGTGACACTTGTAGACAGCAGCCCATATTTGGCATCAGGTGGAAGTGCGCAGAGTGCAATAATTATGATCTGTGTTCTATTTGTTATCATGGAGATAAGCACCATTTGAGGCATAGGTTTTACAGAATCTCTATGCCTGGAAGTGATAGAGTACTTTTGGAACCACGAAGAAAGAGTAAAAAGGTAAGGATATGCCACTTTTATTACTTGTAAATTAATTTTTGTGCATAAAAATGATGTTTACTGTACATTGTAGATTGCCACTAGAGGTATATTTCCTGGAGCTAGAGTTGTTAGAGGTGTGGATTGGCAGTGGGAAGACCAGGATGGTGGCAATGGTCGTAGAGGCAAAGTTAATGAGATCCAAGATTGGTCCGCTGCTAGCCCACGCTCTGCTGCCTATGTTATTTGGGATAATAGTGCCAAAAATTTATACCGTGTTGGGTTTGAAGGAATGGTATGTCTATATTCACTTCTAACAGTTGACTTTGCACCGATTGCGTTCAAAAGGTGTCATTAACCGTTTCAGGCTGACTTGAAAGTTGTAAATGACGCAAAAGGCCAAACAGTTTACAAAGATCACTTGCCTTTGCTTGGGGAACAAGGTGTGCCAGGACGTGCTGGTCCTCACGGTCTCCAAATAGGGGATCAGGTAAGATGTACAAAGTATTGGTCGTGTGTAGTTTGAAGTCACTTTCTTTACTTCATCAAATTCTTCTCGTAGGTCAATGTTGACTTGGAGTACGAAATAGTTGACACACTCCAGCAAGGACATGGAGGATGGACAGATGGCATGTTTGAGTGTCTAAGTGCCACTGGCACTGTAGTTGGTATAGATGAAGACCATGACATTGTAGTTTCTTACCCAAGTGGAAATCGTTGGACGTTCAATCCTGCAGTTCTAACAAAAGTTTCAATATCTATGCCAGAAACTAATTCTGTTTCGGATAATCAGTCTTTTGCTGTTGGAGACTTGGTACAAATTTGTAGCGATTTGGATAAAATAAAACTGTTGCAACGAGGCCATGGAGAATGGGCAGAAGCAATGGCTCCAGTACGTTGATTTTTATTGAGCACAATAAACTGAAGAAGATCAAATCATTCAATTCAATCTTTTTTCACAGACCTTAGGAAAAATTGGGAGAGTTCAACAAATTTATCATGATGGAGATTTAAAAGTAGAAGTCTGCAGTACTTCTTGGACGTACAATCCACAAGCTGTGACAAAAGTTGCAAGCAGCGACGGCAGTGTACCAGGAAACAGTAGTGGCGGTTTGTATTATCATCGCTGAATAAATATTTCATTATGGGTAAAAAAAATTACATTCATATACTATTATTTTCCAGAACGACTCTCTGCTCTGTTGAAAAAGTTATTCGAAACTCATGTATCCGGTGATGTTAATGAGGAATTGGTAAAAACGGCCGCTAACGGTGATGCTACAAAATGCGAAGAAATTTTGAAGCGTCCTGAGGCTGATGTAAATGGTATTTTCTCTGGTCACACTGCGCTTCAGGCGGCTAGCCAAAACGGGCATCTGGATGTTATAAAAGTCCTTTTGAAGTGCAAGGGAGACGTTGAAATAGAGGTACATTAAAATTACGCTAATAACCAAATCCTTCAACATAAAAATCATGTAAAATAGTTTATCAAAAAAGTTTCGTCCAGTTAATTTAATCATTTTCATTCATAGAGTGGAGGAGATTTATCTCGTTTGCTCAATTATTTCATTCATTTATCTGTTGACCCATTATTTTTCAGGATAAGGACGGTGACAGAGCAGTACATCACGCTGCATTTGGCGATGAGCCGGCTGTAATGGCTTTGCTGGCTGGGTCTGGAGCTGATTTAAACGCGCGGAACAAAAGACGCCAGACTGCATTGCACATGGCCGTTAACAAAGGGCATGCGGGAGTCGTTCGTACCCTATTGGAACTCGGTTGTCATCCTAGCCTGCAGGTGAGCATTTTTTTGTTTTCGGCAGGCTGTGAGAAATTCTTTTTTTTCGGGTGACAATTTTTTTCTACTTTTTTAGATTTTCAGAAATTTAATTTATATGAATCGATGCAAAATTTTTTCCGAAATCAAAATAGCTGCCCAACAGTGAAACATAAGGTGTCGTTTTGAAGGATGAACCATTATGATTTGCATAACACAAAAACATAAATAGCCATAGTACGATTCTAGTCAAAAGTTCATAAAATTGTTGCAATGATGACATTTATACGTATAACTTTCAGCTATATGTAAATACATGTCTGACCAATGGGCGATTGTACTACTTGCTGTTAAATTTTGTCCCCGAGCCCCTTTGTTACAACTTAATTAATTCAAGAAAGTAAACACACGAACGCTGACATTATTTTTTCCTTCAATTATTATTATAAATTTCGAGCACGTCAGTTATACCGCGATAAAGTAAAAACCACACAAACTATAAGTAATGCCGAAATGGCCCACAGCCGCGGTGATAAAGCACGTCAGATTTTCCCGAGACGCGGCGAGAAAGGAGTATAGAATATAGCACGAGGGAGATATCATAAAAATATATAAACCACCCCCGGGCCGGTCCGTCTTATTCGCCGACGGTTCTAGCTCTTGCACCCCGGCTCGGCTCACACTCAGCCATCCATTTAGCTCGCGCTTTTCTCCGGCCCCACCGTCGACGACGCCGCCGAGGCGGAGCATTTCACCTGATAACGGCTCCGCCAAATCCTCTTAATCCGAAGCAGCCATTTTTTACGGCATTCTAAGCTCGAGCCGAGCTGCTACCCTGCTTTTATTCCCTCTGCGGATTTTCCCCGCACCACCGTGTCGCACGGGAAAATACGAAAGCGCCTGCACCTCGTTAAATCTCATTGCCCGGCGCATCATTGCGACGTTTTTCGCGCCCCCGAGTGACGCGACTCTGATGTACACGCACCGTCAAAATCCGGGGGATTTCGCCCTCTTTTAATTAAATCAAGCGGAAGATAATTAGATGCAGAGATTCCGGGGCCAAGGAAATCTCGTTTTACAATTAAACAACGGCCGGGGGGGGGGGGGGGAGAGGGCGGGGGCGGGCCCCGGGCGGGATTTTCGGAACGCTCCCCGAAAAGCCGGGGGTGGCGCGAATCCTCGGGAACAAAACGCGGGCCGCCGCGATAAATATTCGCTTCGCGAGTGCGCGATAATTCACGGCCTCGTTCTCAAGAAAGTTGGTAAAACGCTTCCCCTCCTCCCGCGCAACGCGATTTATCGGGGCGCGAAATGCTAATTGAAGCCGGCCCCTCTCCGGTTCGCGATTTTTCGCTCGCGGGGCGTTTTGTTTTTTCCTCCCGCGGAGAGCGGATCCGCGGATTCAGCAGCGACGAACAATGCTCCCCGAGCGGAACCCAAAAAAAAAAAACGACCGGGCACGGGGAAAGAATGGAGGAAGAGACGCGGGGGGGGGGGGGGGGGGGAGAGGGCGGGGGCGGGCCCCGGGCGGG
>JAPYYV010004718.1:0-17912 GCA_030522625.1 Copidosoma aretas
CACATACGTAAAATTAAAAATAATATTAATGTTTGTTTATTAATTTGACTGTAAGACCGATATAAATATTTGTCTTGTTTCAACATTTACAGTCGACAAGAGTACTATTGGTGTTTTAATTTCCCGTATACACCACGGAAGATTATAGGAAATAGACGGATTTAAAAAAAAAAATAATAGTTATTTTCTTAAAGAAATATTATTACTTATTCGAAAAGTTGGAAACAGGGAGTTCTGTTTCTTTGTGGTTGTAGGGCTACTGGCGAAGACTACCTCAGTTATTATTAATTTATGATGATACTAAATTTTAATAAAGTTAAGTAAATATATCATGTCGTATGAATACATATACTTATTATGAATTTTACCAATTGATCCTAAATAATATTAACAAAAAAAAGGTCAGTACACCAAAGACTGTATATTTATGAAAATAAAACAATAATTTTATATTTATAGGAATAGAGTCCGTCAATTTGCCTCGTGGAAAGATAGTCAATATTTTCGTGATGATAATCTTGTACAATTGATATTTTGTACAAGATCTTCATCGCGAATTAAACATTATTGTAATTGATACATCCCAGTAACTAATCCATCAAATAATGCCGGTGGTCAGGGGGTGGGGGGCTGGTCCTAAAAATATAGTGTTACATGGTAGCGGTGGGGGGGGGGGGGCTAATGTTGATTTTCCAATAATTAAAATCATGGATAAGAAAGACGATTTTTAGCTTATTTGGTAGGGAGGCTGTCAAAAAGTAGTCGGGGGGGGGGGGGTGGACAACCCCACCGAAATAACTATATAATATATATATATATATATATGTATGCACATTTAGAATCAATGATATACGAAGGAGGATCGGACACCATAATTTCTATCCTGTTATCTATACTTCTTTGCCTTTTATAAATATTCAAACTTGTACATGATACACTCAGAGATATATCTGACGGATTAATAAAGTTCTGTTGAAATTTGGATTTAACAGGTGTCAACTGGGGTTGACGGAGTAGGGAATCTTTTGGCAAGATGTGTGTTCCATGCCTCATACTTAAGAAGGAATCCTTTTTAAAACCAAAGTAAGTCTTATCTAATAAATCATTGAGCATTTCTTCTTATATGAAAAATGTCTTCATATATACCTGCCTCTGTGCATATACACGCAATTATTAATTTAATTTTCAAAAATTCAATGAGGTTATACTTAACGTGTTGTTGAATCGTTCTTTAAAAGAATTGAAGCTCCATATGTCCAAAAGTAGGTCAATAGAAAACAGTCTATCAATATAACACAAAACTAACAAGTAATAATATTGATGTTTGTTAATATAATAAATCCTTCTGATAAATGATATCCGCGTTAACAGTGTTGTGACAGCGTTTGCGTACCAGCTGCAGTGAGCACGACTAAAAAGTTTATTTGGATTTACCGCAGTAGTATAATAAACTGACTTAAGAGCAGGCTCGTTATTTTTACCGAACTTACGTTGGTATACTTGACTAGACTTTTTTTCTCAGTGCTTCTATGCCTTAGATATATATATATATATATATATATATATATCTTCCTATGCTGTATAGTTGTATGGTTTTAGGGCACTTACTAGCTCCCCTCTGCTACCCCTCACTCCCCTGCTACTTCTTTTCGCTCCCCCCTAGATAGGGTAATTTTTTTTTTCTTTTTCCCTTGTCCTAACGTATTTGATTGTTTATTTGCATATTTTGGCTACACTATTACTTTGTGACATGCAAACTATTCAGTCACACTTTATCTAAATTGTAAATTTTAGAGTTTTATTTAAAGTCCAAGTCAAGTAATTTATTGAAAAAACTGAGTATAGAATCTCATATAATTTCAATAAATAATTCTTATTCGTAAGTTCTATAAAAAATTTTGCTTAATGAATTATATTTTAAGAAAAATATCAAGTAAAAACCTAACTTTTTACCGTATAAACGTACGTACTCTTATATATCTCTATAATACATCATACAATTATATGGTTTTCGAACGAATATTAGCTCTTCGTCCTCTTCACGAAAATATCATTTTTTCTTCATTATTATTGTCTAATTGAATCCTATGAAAATTTTATTGGAAAATAAAATCGTGATGATAAGGAGCGGAAGCGTTAGGTAAATGAATAGAAATAATTTTTATGTGATTTTTTATTCAATTTGGTCTTTTTTATCCTTAATTATATTAGGAATCAGCTTCTGTAAAACTAAGTAATAAAAATTCAAGTATAGAATGCAACAAAAATAACACACGTAATTATTATGCTAAAATGAATGGGTTCTGCTCTTAAGTAACCTTTATTACAGTTTTAGTAGTACTATGTATATGAAGGTAAAGGTGAATAAAATTGACAAGGAAACAAATACAGATTATCTTCAGTATTTTTTGTGTTTCCATACACTATAGCTTGCGTTACAAAGAATAAAATAAATTTAAACACAACGAGAGTATAATAGCATACCGAATATATATAGAAAATAAAACCTTGGTTGTACTTCCTTTTCAAGAATTGACAACAACAAACCGAACAACCAACTATAGTTAACAGTGCTTAAAACAAGCAAATAAGAGCAATTATCACTAATCCCGAAAGCTCCCAAATGTTATTAAAGGATATTAGAGGAGCCCAAAAAACGTTCCCATATTCCCGGGAGAATCGATATTGTAAACAGTATATCACATGATGTAAAAAATATAAAGTGTCTTTCAAAGCAGCTATTGTATGAGCCAATCACAGGCCTATCATGTTTTTCACAAAATTGAATCAATTGTCATGTATGGAGTTTTCAATATTCCAGTTTCCAATTTTGATAAATGGGCTTAGCCATTAATTATCTATTCAATGTGGCAAAGAGCAGGGTCAGCCGGTAATTGGTTGATGTCCATATAGTAGCACACCGTGTTTTGTATATCATCGTATATAAGCCATGACAATCAGTATAGACAGCTGATTAGAAGAACATAAGCTGCCATGTTCTTAGTCATAAAAAGTTCTTAGTTATAATGAGTGATCAGACTCAGCCGATGTGGTTATTGGTTGGTCGATAATCAGTTTGTTTCAAAATAATCTGATTCATATAAAATAGTCATCTTTACCAAACAACTAACTATCTTGCGTAATCTTAAAGCAATACAGATAGAGGGCGTATGCACGTTAAGTAATGATTACGTAGAAAAGTGTTCATTGAATTTTATATTAAAAAGATATCAATCATGATCGGATGTTGTCAAATGACCTGCAAAAATTATTCCTCAAAAGCAAAAATGATATCTCAAGTCTTAACTCATTATGTGTATCTGTTTTCAGCACAGGAAAAACGCTACTATAATTCATCGGGCTATTAGAGTTGTTTACTATCAGTAAAAAGACCAAAAAGGGCTTCTGATGAATTTTGTTCATAATGTTAACATCGAGGTTTTTAATAATAATCAGAAATACTTCGTTTTTTAACGAATACTAATCATGCTGTTTGAATTTTTTCAGTAACTCTTTAGTTATTCTCAATAAATTGTTCTATCAACACTAATACTTTTTCAAAAAATGAGATTTGTCGGAAGTTTAATTTTTTACTGTTTGTATTTTTAATACATTATTTTATCAATTATTATTCCACAAACCATAAGTATTAAATAATTCAATATGTTTACCTGTAAAAAGAATAATAAATTACTTTTATATTACCTATATTAAGTATCTAATAAATTTTTCAGAATTCATTTAAATTTTTTTTTATTCATCATGTACAACAATTTTGTATACAATTTCAAAGTATTTCAATTTTTGCTGTCAAAATTTTTGAAACAGTATAGAGTCGCTTTGGCTGATCACTAATCATAAGATCACCAAAAATTATAGAAGCTTTTTCAATAGAATGGTGGCAATTGTATAAAATGTGTCAAAAAATGTAATAATCATAAATGCATAAATTGCCGGAATGAACTTACCAACCCAAGTATCTAGATGATTTCATATTAATGCAATATAGATGAGATGAAATTTATTCGCAAGTCCGATTATTTTTAATGTGTTCGTTATAGCTTCTATAGTTATTTTATGAGATCTTGTAGTGTTTGGTAATTTTTTTAAAACAAGAGCGAGTAAAATAACCTAAAAAATGATACTGCGTTCGTTCTATATAAATGCACCCGGTAACATATGCTAAGTTCAATTTGATTATTTGTTATCTTGAATCACAATATAACACGTTTGTGTATGTGTCTGAAGTTCTAGCCCAAGCAATGGTTCTTCAATGTTCTATTAATTTTCAAATTAAAAGTTTTTTTAATAGAAATATTTGTATACTAGCATTAAAAAAAAAGATTTAAAATATTTATGAATCAGAGAAAATGAATAATCTTTCAGTCATAATTTTTAAATTTAAGAATGAGGCTATTTCAAGCTTCTCTAAAAAATAATCAAAAAATTGCTAATCTTATTAGAAATTTAATATATTAATATGATGATTATTCATATGATTTATTTTATAAACATACAAAATTTGGGGGCTAGCTTGTGGAGCGCGCAGGGGGCGAATATATGTATGGAATAAATACCACAAAAATTGGGACAAATTTCGTAATGTTATTAGACAGGTATCAGAGAAACTAAAAATGACAAGATCTATAGAGGTAAAGCATTGAAAATTGATGAACAGCATTTCAGAATAATTGAGCAGGAAAAAGGCATTATGGATAAAATCAAATAATACAAAAAAATAAAAGAGAGAGTAAAAATAGAATAAAAGACTAACAAAAAAAGGATAAATAAAATAATAAGAAATACAAAAATCAAACAAGCCTAACAAAAACCAAGCAAAGTAGCAGAATGCCGTATTTAAATAAGTTTTAGAAAGCTATTGGAAAATTGAATCGGAAACAAAAGAGGGATATTAATAAGGATAGAGGCATAGAAGAATAATTTTAAAAATTTGTCAAGAGACAAAAACTATACATATTGTACAGAAAACGAAAAAACGAGTATATGAATCAATAGTGAAGTCTAAAAGAATTTTTACAAGAATATATCCATTATCAAATTAAACAAAGTCTTGGGGAAAATTGTTAATAGAAAAGCCACAAGAGAAGACCGAATTATGGAAAAATGTTTTTAGATACTGCAAATAATTTGAATGACTGATTTTGCAAACATACTTCATAGCTTATGGACTAATACACACTATCGAAGCGTGGGAAACAGCAAGAATCTATCAAATTCACAAGGCAGGGAAAAAGTACGAGGACGTTAAAACTACAGGGAAGTGGCTTTTTAAATGTAGTGTACAAGATATCAGCAATTATAATCGTTGAAAAAGTAGAAAAATAGGTAGAGGAGTGTAAAATAATAAAGGAGAGTCAAGCTGGCATCAGAGCAAAAAAAAGGTACCATATTTTTGTACTGAATAGTTTAATCGAAAATGAACTCGAAGAAGAGGGCAATAAATTATATGCTGTGTTTGTAGACATCAAAACAGAATTTGATAAGATCAATAGAGAAATGTTCCGTGTCAAATTAAAAAAAATAGAGTTTATAAATGTACAAAAAAAAAGTAAGTACGGCCAGGGGCTAACAAATTTATCTGAAACAATACAAGGGGTAAGGCAAGGGTGCTAATAAAGTTCAGTACTTTTTAGTTTATTCGTAGAGACTTTAGACGAGAAATGGATGTAAAATAATACAGGAACTATAACAGTAGGAACACTTCAAATTCACTATCTCAAATTGTCTGATGACGTTATTTTAGGTGCGGAGCATCTTGAAGACATAAAACCAATGCAGAAAGACTTAGATAAATATAGCACACAAAATATACTGGAAGTAAGCACGAAGAAAAAGAAAATCTTAATTTTTATGAATCAAGAAGGGATAGAAACAGATCTGTTTTAATTTGAATTGGAGGCATTGGAAGATTTAAGGTAGTTTTTGACCAAAAACACTTTTCTTACAAATTTCCTGAAATTTCATGCATAACTTAAGAGAGCTATTATTTATCATAAGCCAAAATTTGGTGAGGCTCAGCGGTATAGTTTCAGATATATTAAAGTTTTAATGTTGAAATTTTAACACAGGTGATATAAGAAAGCGCCGGATCGGGGGTCAATTTGTAAACAAAATTGCTTATATCTCCCAAACGCTTCTTATAATGTTTCTAAAAAAATAGTATGATATAATTAATATTATAAGTCAACTGTGGGTCAAGTTTTAAAGGGCTCAGCGGTATAGTTTTTTAGCATGAGCTTGTCAAAGTTGATAACTTTTATGCAGCTGCATGAGAAGAAAAAGGACAGCTGTATAATGCAGACTGCATAACCTATGCACACACTATATTGTAGTATGGCACGCGCTATAGAGTGCTCTAGAACTACCTTAAACAAGTACATAGACTAAGGAGTGTGGTTGTCAACAAAAAATAGCTTTTCGTGGCACGGAGTAAAAACGACAAGTAGGGTGCAAAGGGCAGTCAACGCAGTTTGAGGCTTAAGCAAAAAAGCTAAAGTAGAAAGTTTGAATCAGAGATTATTTCCTATGGATTAAATGATGATAGTGTATTGTAATGTAAGTGCGGCAAGTTGTCAAGTGCGCATTTGGCATGCCGCACGCGTGCCACACACCATTTAATATAACAAGTGCATGGAATAATGCTGACCGCGTGGGTGTGGAGGTAGATGGTGGGAAGGGGGAAGTGAGGCGGAGGCAAGGGGGATTGAGGGGGTGTCGCAGCTCCTCCGAGTAAAAAAAACGAGATAACAGAAGCATATGAATATTTAACAAAATATATTCTGATCATTTGCACTATCAATTATCACAATCATTTTTTTTTATTATCGTTATTACTATCACTAGCACTATCACTATCATCATCATTAACGTAATGTCCGGGAAGAATAATAATCTGTATAAACGCACCCTAACTGCTACGAACTCGGTGCAAGAGAGGTCGCTATCGCCCAGTGCAGCCGAGGCTCCCCGATTGTCAGGACTTCAGGCACTTTAGCATTGTACTATTATAAGTATGTATTATGCAAGGGCTAAAGTTCCGAAAATCTGGGAGCACTGAGTGCTAGTGCAGCCAAGTACTTAATTCAGCTGACTTTGACGCACTCCGAGCCACCATGACGCATTTCTCTACTTTATCAACATGGACTGCTTGCGCATTAAGGCATATTCCATGCATGTGTACTATAAAATTATATTGCACATACGTAGCGGAGACTTGCGTATGAAACAGAAAAAAATATGTAGAAAAAACAGAAAGCAGATTCAAAATATTCAGTTGGGTTTAAATGCAGAGGCATAAGGCTATATATAGAAATTGGAGGCAGGAACGGTATGCATGGATTTGGGAATGAAAAAGGAATGAAGAAGGAGAAAAAATAGAAGGCAGACTTACAAATATCATGTTGGGTTTAAATGCAAACACAACAGGATATATATGAGAAATGGAGGCAGGAAGGACTGGCCTAGAAAAAGGTATAAGAAAAAAGGAAGAAATTTACTTTTTGCACACAAAAAAAATGGACAAGAGCAGTTGGCCTTAATTATGCTTAATGGAAGAATTAAGGGACCTAATCCATAAAAATCCTACAAAATAGGGCAAAGAAGTTTAAGTAGTATATGAAGAGTAGAGGATGGAAAAACGATAGGACTTGTAAAAAGAGCAACGAAAGAAAATAAACATGAGAAAATCCAAGATAATTTTACAAAGGAAAGGAAGACTTTTATCATTCAGGAAATACAGAAAAACTTTATGGTAATTGACAACTCTATTATCCGTGAAATATAAAAAATTAAAAAATAAAATAGATAGAAAAATATAGCGAAAAGGAAAACATAAATGAGTTTAAGGAGGTTCGGGAGTAATAATAAAATGCAGAGATCATAATTATATTGATTTTTCTTTATAGTCTGGAATGCGTAGAACTTATATTTATTGTTTCAATTTTTGTTCTAGGTCATTTTGAAAAGAATGATACAAATGAAAATGAGTGTGATAACATAGGCTCTTATAAAACGTAACCTAGATTTGTCGTTTAAATGGACAAATATCTTTGGAAAATGCAAAAATATAAAAAATAAAAAATACCTACGAATAAAGTATTGTTTCAAGATTCAGTGAGTAAAATTTAAAGTCATGTTATAGTGCATTTTAAACAATGCTAATGCTAAATGTAAGCAAAATATTGAGTCCGTAGGGTGCAAGAGGGGGTGTGTGGTAAAGGGGGCCAGACGCGCGGGCCGTGGGGAGTCCCCGTTCCTCGCCTCGCTGAATGATACTCCCGAACCTCCTTAAAAGTTCAACGATGTAGGCTGTGATATGACAACGTAGTAAGGACGAAAGAAAAGGTTTTCAAGTGATAGACTGTAGGCTCTGCAATGAAAAAAGCCCATGTTTCTATGTAAAGAGGAAAAAAAAACAGCTAATTAAATAATAACAGCCAGGAATACAGGAATAAAAGATACTTGAGAGATATGCAGAAGGCAGATGATTTGTGTGAATGAATAAGATATTTCAATAGGTAAAATGGAGGATTGTCAACGGCCCCCGGATTGTGATCGCGAAATGTGGGTTCAAGAGCAAGAGAGAGATTGCGAGGCCAGGGAGGGAAAACGTATTGGTCGAAGCGACTTTTTGCGGCCGATCGCCGATATGCGTTCTCTCCCGGGGCACGCGAGAACAGACGCGCTCCATATAATGCCAATGGAAAATGCGGGGGCAGAGAGGGAGGGAATGCTTCGTTAAAGTTGTTGTTGATAGTCGTGAATTCATTGTTTTATTTACTTTTTTCTGTTCTTCTTATAAAAAAAAAAAAAATCGATATATACCGGGTGTCCCGTTTTAAAACATCCAAGGAAATAAGTCCGTAAAAAAACCACCAATTAAAAAATGACCTTTACAAAAGTTGTTAGGTTTGAAGCGGGACATCGAATGATGGAGTCAAATTCGACATTGGCTGTGTCATTTAAGGTCATTTTAAGGTCAAATTTTTTTTTTATGTGAAAACCCCTATTTTTATAACGAATTCAGAGAGGGCGTAAAATTTTATTTCAAAATTAATTTTTCGCAAATTTTCATCTATTGACCTCGAACGACAATTTCATGGTCAAACTATGATAAACTAAACATCTATTCATCTCCTCATTAAAGGCAGCAATCAAAAAATGTTTTTTACAAAAGTTGTCAGGTTCAAAGAGGCACATCGAGAATAATAAAGTCAAATTCGGCCTTGGCTTTGTCCTTCAAGGTCAGTTAAAGGTCAATTTTTTTTTATATGCCAACCCTCATTTTCTAACACGGATTTAGATAGAGCACGAAATTCTATGTCTAAATTCACATTTAACTAATTTTGTTTAAATGACCTTGAACGGCAACTTCAATGACAAATTCTTTTCAATCATGCATTAATGTATCTCCTTATAAAGGCCATCAATTACTTTAATGACCTTGAGAAGTCATTTTAAGGACATTTCATTTTTAATGTACGCATTCAATCATCTCATCTTTAGAGCCTCTATTTAAAAATATTTTTAACGAATCTTCTTAAGGTGGAAGAAGAACATCAGATAGCGACATTGAACTACACCTTGACTTTGACCAAAAAGGTCACTTAAAGATCATTTTATTTTCCAACGTAATTTACTATTTATCACAAATCCATGAAAGTCGTAAATTAAGTATTGGTTGTAGATCTTATAATAAATGATACAAAATATGACACATCGATGCTAATTAGTGGATGGTTTGAATTGTGTCAAAATCATCTGGTTATGTAAGGTAAGCATTGGCTGATAACTCAGTATAAGATCACTATTCTGTACTAGCCTTATAGCAGTCTAGAGCTTTGCGAGTGCGAGAGTTTCCCCGTTCCACAGCTGCGACATCAGCATCAGCTACCGTCATCGTCATCCGCTGCAGCCCTCCAGCTATCAGCTAAAGCAACCGCCTAGGCAGTTAGCTAACTGCTTGAATTCTTCATTCGCCTACGACATAAATATACATATGTATCAATATTTCCTTCGAGTACCCATTGGAGTCATTATCAGTATTAAATTAGTAATAATTATTTGCTAAATCAGTGAACTCATTTCACGCATTGACCATATTTGTTCGAAGCAAATTTGTATAAGATCACTTTGGCTATCTATATTTTACGCATATGTATAAATATATAGCAAGCCCCAAATTTTAATATTTTTATTCTTGTGTCTAAAAGCAAAGTTGAGGAGCCTAAAGACAACGGAGGCAAAGGAGGTGAAGAAACGTGGTAAGTCGCAAACGACGCTGGATAAATAGTTAAAAAAGTAGTAGTCGACGATATGTCCAGTATTGCAGGTTTAAGGAAGTGCGTAGAAAGATTAAAAATAGACATGGATAGGTCGGTGCGCGAAAAAGTGAAAGCAGAAAAAGTAAGAGCGGATTTAACAGATTTAATAAATGATATGTCCGGAAGGTTAGAGGCAGTCGAGAAAAGAATAGAGACCAGAGCTGTTAACGAAACCGAAAGAGAAAACAAGCTAGGGGAGGTAGAGCGCGCGGTACTGGAATACAAGGCGCGGGAGGGGGGCGGCGTAGCGGATAAGACGGGTGGGACGGCTTCGATAGTAACAAAGCAGGCAGCGCGATCGAGCAGGGCCACGGCGCTAAGTGGTGTAAACTTCTCGGAGTCCGAAGCGAGAAATATACAGCGTATCGCTCAAGAAAAAGAATGGTTCAACCGTCAGAATAATATTGTAGTAAAAGGGTTAGGAGAAGTCTCAGACGTTAAAAGAAGCAAAGTAAATCTGTTGGCGGAAAAGTTAAGATGCGGCGCAAATATTCAAAATGATTTACTGGAAGTGAGGAAAGTAGCTCATGTGGTGGTTGTAAAATTGAATAGTTTTGAAAAAAAGATAGAGGTTTTGCAAAGAAAAAGGATACTGGCATGCTCGAAAATTTGTATCGAAAACGATTTGTGTTTTGAGGACCGGAAATCACAAAAAGAAATATTCAAATGGGCTAAGGCATGTAGATAGAACGGCCATAAGGTAAAAATAGGGTACAAAAAAGTTCTGTTCAACAACAAGTGCTACAAATGGGAGGAGAGAGAGGCAGTGGAAAATAAAATGCGTAGTGTAGAAAGAGTAGATCAGACAGTAGGTAATTAACGAACAAATTTTTAGTAACGCCCTAGGTTAGGAGCGAGGAGTATGAAAAATGTAAACCATTCAAGGGGGGTAAATTTACATTTTGGAATTTTATGGGAATTATGATTAAGGATAGGGATTTTTGGAATTTTATAGAAAACAAAGATTTTGTTAGTTCATGCGAAACTTGGCTGGAAGAAAAAAGTTGGATTTATTTTAAGGATAAATTGTCAAAAAGTTTGTATGGAAGAGTAAAGTAGAGTTAAATAAAAAAATTGTAAATGTATGGTCTGTGTAAAATTCTGGTAATTTAAGGGATGCAATATAGATGTAACAGAGCTTTTAATTATTGGGAAAGATTTTAATATAAGAACGGGTCATCTGGGGAGTTTTCTAGATCCAGAAGCAGGAAAATTAAAAGAGAGGATTAGTAAAGATAGAATCATTAGTAATGAGGGAGAGCAATGGATTTAAGTAATAGAAGATAAAGGGCTCACTATCTTGAGTGGGTGGATGGAGGGTGATGAAGAGGGGGAGTTCACGTATATAGAGGAACTAGAGAAAATTCAGTGATTGACTACATTATGATGGATGAGTGCATGCTAGATTAGATACAATATTTTAAGGTAGAAGGGAGGGTAGATTTGGATCATTTACTCTTGAGTATGACTATCGAAATGAGAAAAGAAGTAAATAGTGTGCAAAAAGTTACACAGGAAAAAAAAACAGCATTCGCATGGTCACAAGAAGATATTATAAAATTGAGACAAGGGCCCGAAGACCTCTGCCAAAAGGTGAATACAGAGGGAATAGTCAGTGTGGAAGAGACATGGTCTGATATTGAAGATATTGTTAATAAGGCAATCATAAAAAAGGAAATTGTGTTTAGGCTATGGAGATTAGGAGAAAAAAAATGGTGGGACAAAGCGTGCAGGATTAAAAAAAGAAAGGCTCAAACGGCATACTATAAATGGAGGGGAGATAAAATGAATAAAGATGAGTGCGTGAAAGAAAGGAAAGAGTGGAAGAAATTATGTGAAGACAAAAAGAAAGAATTCAAAGAAATGGAACAAGCTCAACTTCGAAGCATTAGAAACGAATCAGATGTGTGGAAATTCTTCGGAAATTCGAAGAAAAAGAGAAGTTTTGAAAATAATGATATAACATTGAAGGAGTGGAAAGAACATTTCAGGGTGCTTATAGAGGGAAGCATGGAAAGAAGGTTAGGAGAAAGAAGAGACGTTACCATAGAAGGAAGACTTAGGGTCCAAAGAGATCTCATACACGAAAATCCTGCAGGTAACCTTAGCATTAAAAAAGAAAAAAGCAGCTGGCATAGATGAAATCCCAAACGAAGTCTGCAAATATAGCGAAGAAAACTTATTCAGTAAACTTGAAGTTTTACTGAATAGGGTTTGGAAAGGAGAAGGGTTCCCGGAGGATTGGAGAGTTTCAGCTATTGCTCCACTGTACAAGAAAGGTAATACAAATATACCGAGTGACTACGGGGGATCTTTGTTCTATCAACAGCTTATAAAGTATATGTTAAAATACTAAGGAAAAGACTAGTTGAGGAAATTGAGGAATAAGAGATGCTACCAGAAGGGCAGGCAGGGTTCAGAAAAGGGAGGACTACTATGGATAACATGTATATTTAAAACCACGTTGTCCAGGTGGCCAAGGCACAAAACAAGAAGGCAGCGTTTGATACGGTCTTAAGAGAAATGCTTTGGAAAGTGATGGAACAAGAAAGAATTATCGAACATTTAATTGAGAGAATGAAAAAAATCTACGAAGAAACTATAGTTGCTGTGAAAGTTGTAATTGTGATGTCAGAAAAATTTTAGAGTACCAACGAGTACAAATGAGTACGGCAGGGGTGTGTTTTAAGTCAAATTTTGTTCCGTTTATATTTAGCATCGTTGGAAAGATAATTTAAGGCTAGGAATGTTGGAGGGCTGGTTGTAGGAGGTATAAGGGTTTGGTCTTTAGCTTATGCTGATGATTTGGTCTTGTTAGCACTAAATAGAGAGGCAATGCTAGATATGTTGGGTACAATGAGAAAATTCCTGGATAATTTAAAGCTGATTTTGAGAACTAAAAAAACAATCTTAGTTTTCAACAGCAGAAAAAATAGAAGCAAATACAAATTGGTTTACAAAGGTAGGGAAATATAAGAAGTAAAAACATTAAAGTATTTAGGTGTCACGTTAAATAGAGAAAGCACTTATAAGGAGCACATGGATTATAAGTAAAAGGAATTGTAGCAGAAAAGAGAATATGGGGTTTAGGAGAATGACGGTGCAAGAATGACTTTAAACGGAGGAAATTGCTCTATGAATATTTAGTTAAAAGTGTGATATCTTATGGTACAAACATATGGAGATGGGCGAAAAAAAAAGAATTAGAAAAGATACAATCAGATTATTATAGGTGGGTTTTAAAACTAGATTTTTTTTCACCAAGATACATAGTTTATAATGGAACTAATTATGTAAAAATGTGTAACGCGTGGAGAAATAGAGCGATGAAATTTGAGAAAAGGATAAGCGAATTGAAAGATCATAGACTAGTTAAACTGTGTTGGAGAGAGAAGGAGAAGCTGGGGGAAGTAGATTTGTACAGCCAAGAAAGAAAAAAACTATTCAATACGTTGGGGTGGAGCACGTTAGCATTAAATATTCATACCAGTGAAGATAGAAGTATGGGATAAATTAAGGAGAAGAGTGTTTGATGTAGAAAATCAGTACTTAGATGATAAGATAAAGAATTCCAGGTATAACGAGAATTATATTATCATTTAAGTTGAAAAATTACCAAAGTATTTAAAAACATGCAGAAAAGAAAGTGATATCAGTATTATAGCCCGGATTAGATGCGGTAATATAGGGTCTGGAAACAAATATTGGTTAGAAGAGTCGGATTGAATGTGTAAATTTTTTGATAAAGAAACCTATACCATAGATCATATAATTAATAGATGTGAAATAAGTGCGAAATGGCGAGAAAATCGAGAGGGAGTCAAAGGAATTATAAATAAATATGTTACTAGCGAATTAGGCGTAAGTGAAGTGATAAAATTATTTAAAAGATATCTGACAGAATGCGAGAAATTAAGGATTGAGAATGTGTAAACGGAGCCTTTAGTGTAAATGAGTGTAAGTTATAGTATTTTAGGTATGGTGTGACAGTGAGTATGGGATATGTGAGTGGTTAAGAGAACAATCTTTTGTAAACCAAGTCCATATCTGGGCCAATTGGCTGATAGTAAATAAATATAATACTTTCCATCATTATATAAGCATTTAAAAATAATTTTTGGGTCATTTTTCCTGCTTTCAATAAAGGATCAAATTGAACATTTTTCGGTCTATAAGATAATCTATACGCATAGTATTGTAGAATTAAAATTATTTCAGTCTTTTGTTTTGGATTTTTCAAGTAATTTGTACTCCAACCAAAAGCACCTGACGGAAATAGAAAAGGAAATAACAATGGATCAACATATTTAGATAATATATTCATGTAAGTATGAGTTAGTACATTTTCTGGAAGGTTTCGAGGATAAACACATACATCAAAGTCATCAAATATTTCGTATTTAGAAACTATAATTACACCGCATTCTGCTGTAACCGGTTTATTGTACCTACGATTTTGTTCACCGCTTTTACAAAGAAAAAAATTCTGTTTTCAGGTAACTTTTGTGATTA
The DNA here is from genome assembly GCA_030522625.1 of Copidosoma aretas. Classification (NCBI taxonomy): domain Eukaryota; kingdom Metazoa; phylum Arthropoda; class Insecta; order Hymenoptera; family Encyrtidae; genus Copidosoma; species Copidosoma aretas. Next base: position 14,856 of record JAPYYV010004718.1, read on the forward strand.
TGTAATCTGATGTTAATATTTATAACTTTAATATAGTTGATGAGTATTTAAAATTTTTGCTAAATTTCCAAATGTTCTTTAACAGATTTTGCATTTGATTTCAATCTTGTTTCAATGGTATGAACATCATCGTACTTATATATTTATTTGACTGTGACAAGCTTTCTTAATTTCTATACTTTTTAATCTATTAGGTGTTGTGTTACAAACTTGACCCTGTAATTTCAAATTGTAACTAGAGATTCACCGGCGCGCTTCGCGCGCTGAAATCTTTAAACGTGTATTAATTGTAACTTTATGAAGTATTTAAAACATAAAATTCATTTTTAAAACTTAAAAATGTATCATTAAATTTTGATTTTTTCAAATTTGATGTTTAGATTTGCCGCTATCAACTCACCAAAACCAATCACATGCAGTACTCAGTCTACTCAATAAACCAATCACAGAACGAATAAATCGATGACCATCTCTTTTCATTATTAGGAACAGCTTTTTTCTTTTCGTGTAATACATTAGCATTAAATGATGCAAAAAATAATATGTTATTGTAATATCATATCAAGTTTCTATAATTGTTATCATATAATATTAAGTAATTTAAAGATTCATCAAATTCACTAAATGGAAGTGAAATAATTTTTCTTTTTTACAACAAAACTTTTTGCTTTCTTCTTTCCAAACAAAAAAAAGCATGACAAAAGAGACAATTGAAATTAATTCCTCCAAAATAGTCGATTTAGAATAAATTTTTTTTTCTGTTACTTACAATTAGTTTTTTTTTCATTTTTTCATCTGGTACTTAAGTATTATTAAAATATTAATTTTTACAAATAAAGGTTAATTCGTGGATACTGTAAAATAAAAAAAAGGACCTAGATTTATATAAGGTTAGTATTATTGATATTGGTGTTTATTTAAAAGGCTATAATATTACTTACATAAACGTTTATGAGTATTTCATGACATCATATCCACGTATTTAAGTGCATTTGTAGGTTATATATACTACACTTTATGTAAGCAATATCTCTTCAATATTGTTGTAACAATTGAGCTTACAACTTGATAGCGAGCCAAAAAATAATCATTTCAGCTCTGTTCGTCCACACAGTGTTATTCTAAATTATTTTGGATGGATTCACTACTGAAGCCAGCCAATTCAATAAATAAAGTAAAAATCATTTGTCAGATAAAACAGTTAGTACCATTACTATTACTAGGGTTGCTCACAATAATGAGCCCCAAGTCAACAACAGCAAGATAAAAGAAATAAATTGTACACAATTACAAACAACTAAATAATAAAGTGTTAAACAAAGTATGTGATAAAATCGCATAAGGAAACCAAAAAAACCTAATTTTAAAATATAGAAATAATTAATGTATAAATTCAATAACAATCACTTTTTTATTATTATAAGTATTACTGCACAGGGGGTTGGCGCGCGTAGAGTGTGGGAGGCGGAGCCCCACTAGTATATGTATAATTTGTTTGGTTGCTAGGGCCAAAAGTAGCTAGGTTAATGAAATTAGAGTCCGTTGAGAGGATTGCAAAATTGAGTAAATGCGATAAATGAGTTTAATTATACGGTTAACGCTAAACCTGTATTTTAATACATAGTGCTACATATTTTGCTTCCTCATAGAAGAGGCTTTGCATCGGTAAAAAATTTTTTTTCTAGAAATACGTTAAAAATGTTTTATATAGTGTCTTAAATAAAAAAATTACAGTTTTGGAAAAAGTATTTGTGTGTGTGTGTGTGTGTGTGTGTGTGTGTATATCATCTTAGGAACTCAGGGGTAGATTTAAATGATTCTGGGCTTAAAATTTTTGTTTTAACCTCCTTATAGCGGCTTGGAAAAATAAATTAAGTTTCATACCTTATTAAGGTTTTTACAACGATTTTCATGGTCAAAAAACAGGTTTTTCTTTACTTCTTTAAGGGAAAAAACAATTTCATTTGAATTTCTAAATGGTAACATCCGATAGAGCTTTGAAGTAACTTTATTTTTCATTTTGAATCATTTCGATAAAATATTTTGTATAGTTTTTATGAAAGAAATACTGAGATTTTGTGCAAAATCACTCATATCTTAGAAACCTTTCGGGTTATTTTAATAATTTAAGGCTTGAAATGTTTGTTTTTATATCCTTGTATTAGTTAAAAAAAAAAATGAAGTTTCGTACCTTATTAAGGTTGTTATAGCAATTTTTAATGCTAAAAAACGGTTTCAGCAGTTTTTGAAGTAAAAATGTAAATTTGATTCCATCAATAGTTAAATAGGTTTATGTAATTGATCAATATTTTGGGTACAACATAGTTATATCACGTATATTAATTTCAGTAATAAGTTTTAATTATTTGTTGAATTCTTTTTAATTCAAAAAAGTTTTAACAATATCTTTTGTACTATTTGGGTAAACGTTATAATTTTGTTTTTTAAAATTTCTTATAAGCATGAAAATAGCTTCTTTTCACACTTCAAATCATTCTTATATTTTATTTTATTTTTGTTCAGTTAAATAATTGCACAAGAATGTTATTGTGGAAGCTTTGTGCTAATTTATTGGCAGCGGTTTTTTCCCTTGTTTAATTTGAGTCGATAAAAAATAAAATTAAAGAAATAATTGAAAATCAAAAGACAATAACTTTCATTATCTTAAAAGTTATTGGAGTAAAAACATACAGACAGCTTAACATATACGCAGTCATTCTCGCATACACACTAACATTCCTAAAATCATACAAAGAGAAAAAAAAATACACACATACGTAGATAAATACATGAAAAGATGCATCGATTTTTTTGTGCATAAGTAAATAACTACATGCAAACAAACACACATACACAAACACAAGGACACAAACGAACATACATGCATACACAAATTAATATATATTTACACATGCATGCACACATTACATTAATATAAACATAAAAACATACGTACACTGTTACGGGGTGCCGTACGAGGCAAAGTTCGACGCGGAAGCTCGACTTCGACCGGGCCGGTGTTGCCCGGGGACCCTCGGCGACACTCGCGTAATATTT
>JAPYYV010004719.1:0-29631 GCA_030522625.1 Copidosoma aretas
ATTTTCATCGATTATTGACGTGCTGGGTCGACCGGAGCGTTCGTCATCTTCAACGTCTTCGCGGCCATCTTGGAAACGCTTATACCACTCGTAAACACTCGCTTTTTTCATAGCTGACTCACCATAGGCTTTTTGTAACAGTTCACACACTTTGTTACACTTTATTTCATTTTTTACGCAAAATTTAATACAACTTCTTTGACTCTTCATTTCTTCCATTGTTTAAAGAAGCAAAAATCGCCGAGCTCGAAAAACACGTCCAACCTTGGTGGCTGCCACAGACGAAGTAAACAGTGAATGTAGCTGAAAATTTTATCATACTTTAGGGGCATGTATACCATCACAATAAAAAAAAAATTTGACAATCGGACTCTCCAGACCCGCGAAATTTTAAAATTCCGGGTACTTTTTGAACACATCTCGTACTTGTAACTCATTAATTATCTAGCTCTCGGCCGCTGCTTTGAGTAGGGCAGCCTTTGCTTATCAGTTAAGTGACCCTGATGATGCATGAGAAAGAAAAAAAAGAATAAAGAATACTCCAGGAATGTACCTCCGAGATAACAATTCAAATAAAATATTTCGGCAATTTTGTGTACGTCAACACACTGTCACAGCTGCTTCCAATAAATTTTTTTAAAGCTGAACAAGAGGGAAAAATGACTATATCCAAGAAATGACAATTATCATAAAAGTCGACTCTTATTAAAAATCATATAAGATTACGTTCATAAGTGCGTACGGTGGTAAATTTATTTGTGTGAATATTTCTAGCAAAATCTGCAAGTATAAGATATTGATGATGAAAAATATTAGATTATTTTTCTCTAAGAAGATTAATCATATCTATTCTAGCAGAGCTTGTTATTGCAAAATTTTTGCGATGCAACGTTTGCTACAATATTTTTTGGGCCAGCGGCTGGCGTAAGACAAACCTCAGTTTTTAAAAGTTCTAAATACTTTCCTCCTTCTTAGCCTAACCCTCTATTTCTTGGCCTTCTACACGGTGTAATATTTTTTACACTTTTACAATTACATGATTTTCTCGGATTCGCAAATTAAGATGAACTAATTGCTGCGATATCACACGTTTAATCATACATTGCAGCGGTGTGAATTATTAACTGATATCGTTGTTTTGTTACGACACTGTTTTTTTTTTTGCTTTGAATATATAAAACTCATCTTCGCACACGCAAGACCGCTTAAACTTTCGTAGCTAATAATAATATACTTATTACGCCAGAAGTACAAAAGCAAATGATTCGGGTTAATGTTACTTACTGCTTTAAAAGCAGTATCGTAACGATTTCAACTACTCTAAGTACGAAACACACGACTTTTCAACATTGGAGAAAATAATGCTCTGATTTCCTTCAGGCAATCCTCATAAATTTTATAAAATTTATAATGGTTGTTCTACAATAAAATTTCTACTGCAGCATTTACTGTAATTTGGTGGAAAGGAAACAAACGACGACGTCTGAATTGTATCGCGTGCTCACGATGCACCTGTAAGTCCATTCACAGTACGATTCTATTGTCTATTTTAGGAGTATTCTCGTCTTCGGAGATGGCAGGGCGCTTGACAATTGCTTTTTTCTCTATGTTGTTCTTTTCTTTTTTTACGTAACGAGAAAACTTTTCTAGACAGTCTCTAATGACAATGGAAAGGACAAATACGATATGTTGTCCAAGAGACCACTCTTATGCATGTCATGGACAGGCTTGGTTTGACAACATGAAATGAAACAATAAAACTTTCTACGGAGAACCGATACATCTAATTTGTTTAAATCACGACGCCACGCATCAGCACGCATAGTACTCAAGTATGGTTCGCAAGTATCAGCGATGCGTGTAGCACATCCTATGACGGATACTAAATAAGTTTGACTGGCTGCGTCTCCCCGCAAGTGCTTCATAACTAAGATCAGTAGCGACGGTGACGGCGGCGGTCATCATCAACTACCTACATTCGTTGCTATTGATCAATTATTTCCTACAACGTCGCGTCGGTGACTGCGCTGCATCGCCCACACTAAGTTTTGTAACAGATGTCCCAACACTAAAAAAACTGTAGCCCATCGTGCCTACTACATGTAGAAGCTTGTTAGCTCCTTAACACTGTAGTCAAAACGACCGACTAGTGTAGGACAGCTATAGGACCATAGCCAGAGCACTAGATAAGCAGCGGACCGCAGCGCTCGAAACAAACTTAATCCTCGCGCAAGCCGCTTGTTCGCTAGCTTTCTGAAAGGGCTTGTGGTCTTGCAAGCGGTGCACTCCCGTGCATCCCCGCCACGATCGCTCAGCTTTTCGAAAGAGTGCTGGATGTCAATGATGCGTGATAAAAACATCCGTGGACAGAAAACTTCCATGTGTATATTACATAGGAGTCGGTTGCACGATGAATGAAATACCCCGCTGCAAAACCGGGAATGAGGGAGACTGACGAGTGATTCGACTCTCGTGCTTCTTAAGAGAAAGAGATAGAGAGAGAGAGAGAGAGGGAGAGATGGAACAAAAGTCGCTTCAAGGTGGTGAATCACGTTTGAACGTGCAAAATCTGCATCTACATTATTCTTTAACATTCATGATATTCTGTTCACTCTCTCCCTCTCTCTCTTGAATCGTCTTATCAAGAATAATATTGTAGGGAAAATTCATGCTTGTGTTAAAAAATGTGCAATTGTTTTATAATTCGCTTTCTTCACTTGATTTTTTTTTTTTTTTTTTTGAACATCTGTCATTCGACATTTTGCAGAAAAAAAAATTTCTTACAATGAATTGCGTATAAATGTTTCTTGTATTGCAGAGCGATTTTTCCAACGGCCAGTTAGATTAATTTTTTTATTAATATCACAAACCAGTGGGAGAACCGCCTTTTTACCCATTAAAACCATTGCGGTGAAAGGAGTAGGCATCATAATGTGGGGCTTCGCTTCTCCCACTTTTATCATCTTAAACTGCAACAAATATATAATAAGTTAAGAGAGAGAGAGAGAGAGAGAGAGAGAGATAAAGAAGATACACTATGGGACAACCAAAGGGTGATATTTTTAAACGTAAAATTTAGGTCTTCGAGATACAAACGCTGTTCTGTGCGTAACAATATCTTGATCTGACTCGCAAGTGGCGCGCGCAAGTAGTTGATAGTCTGAGCCATCCTTACGCTTAACTCCAACACAAAGCTAAGCGCCCTACCTGCGAGCGCTTTGACAGAACAAAGTTGATTGGCATCAGCGACATCGTCAGTGGCGGCAACGGCAGTCATCGATTAGTTCCACTAACGTCGGTGACTATTACAGCAGTAGTCAGTTTGATTCCGCCACTGCCCCACGCAAACAACTGTCTTATTTCTTTGATTTTAGCACGAACTAAACATTCTGCTGTAAACGGCACCGTACTGCCTGCGTCTCCGCCTACTAAAGTGATAGCACAGCTGCGAAATAAGTAACTTTTCTACTTGTTCTTAGAATGTGGTATAACAAGCAGATGCGGAGACCTCTACTGCAGCTGACGTTGGCGAAAACTTTTATTGTCACTCAAGTTATAGATAAAATGACTTACCTTTTAACTAGTGCTGTCGCTTTGATAATCTTTTGCGGTATCGCGAGAGACGTTAGTGGACCTCTGACACAATCAGCGGTGGCAGCAGGAGTGGCGGTCATCAATTAGCTGAACTTAAACTATGTTGGGACCAAAATTTGAGCGCTTCTGGCCAAGCACGCTGGCCGTGAGCACTTCCTGCCTGCAAGCACTTTATTGCAAAGTTTAGCGGTGGCAGCGCGCTGCAGCTGTGGCAGCAGCGGTCATCATCAATTAGCTGAATTTGCCGTTATTAATAATTATTTCAGGCAATGTCGATGACTGCGCTACATCACCCGCACCGTGTTTTCTAACAGAAGTCCCTTCACCGAAAGAACTGTGGCCCCGTTATGCTTGCCACATGTTAAAGCTAAGTAGCTTCCAACACTGTAATCAATACGACCCATCTTTGTGGGACTGCTGTAGGACCATAGTGAGAGCTGACCCGAAGCTGTAGGGCGTTTGCGTGCCGTGTGCAGCCCTGCCTACCGACTACACCTTGTATAGTGAGTGCTTGCTCAAGTTATGGATGCCACTTTTTCCAGTGTACGCACTACTTGCGCTCGTGTAAGTGTGTTTACGAAGCAGAGCGCTCGTGGTGGAGTGGGCTGACCACGAGCTCTTAAACATGGGGATGGTCAATGGTAGTAGTGGCAGAGGAAGCGGCTGTTATCATCAATTAGCTGAATTCGCCGTCATTTATAATGAAAGCTTTGCAGTTTCTCTGGCGAAAAAGAGACGGAAAGAAAGAAAATATACAGTCTGACTATCAGAAAAAATTTACTTAATGCAAAGAACGTGACGTTCGTCTATAACATCTAAACACACAGTGCAACTTTATCAAACATGAGAACTTTATTTGAACGAAAGAGTAGCTATGCTGCATCTTATATAACATTGTACGACTGGCTCGGTGTTAGCAATGAAAAATGAAATGAGAAATATTTTATCTTAAACGTGGAATGTAAACTCGGTCAGTGAAATAGAGAAGTAAGAGGAAACGATTCGTTCTATACGAGGAACACGAATTGGAATGTATCATTTAAACAGGGAGAGCAACTTAATTAGTCAGCACTTTATTAAAACAAAAGAGTATAGGTATGCGATATGTAATACTATATATACGGAGAAAAAAAACGAGCTATTATCGCTTGACTATTTGCGCACTGAATGAATCGTGGACAGTTTCATGTCATTATTTACAAATGTGAAAGCATATTTTTACATTTGTATAGTCCAAAGTCTACAAATAGAAGTTCTGGAAAATCTAGAAAGCGTTCTTAAATTTCTTTCAATGAGAGGAATCTTAATATTAATAAAAATGATTTCACATGTGTTGGATGAACAGGTATGACTACTTCAGAGTTCATCAAATTAGAAATTTGACTTGTCGGTCCCCAGCGACAAAATTAAGATTTTCACCTAATGGTTAGAAGTGACTGAAAATTCTTATACTTGTTCAAGAATTCCATTTTAAACAATTTTGAACTCTTACAATTTTTTTGTTAGAAGCTTAGAAAAAAGTTACAGTGTATTTTACATTACTTGCCCTGAGGATGTTCGAAAGACTGTAAATGTTTGTTTGTTTAATTTGGCCGACTCTTTTTTAAAATGAAAAGAAATTACAAGAAATAATAGATTCGTTATCTTAAAATTGGTCAAATTTAATGGTATAAGTCTTTAGAATTATACTTTTGAAAAGTTGAAATTATAAACTTATGCTTTCAAAAGAACCAAGTTTCGATTGATTCTTTTGAAAAGTATAAAATACATAGTCTTTGTTTCAAAATGCAGACTTTTTTCGATCTCCGTAGATTTTACTATATATAAGTATACACTGGACACTTACGCAGCTATGCCTATATGTATGTACACAACATATGAATAGCTGACGTATGTGTGTGTGTGTGTGTGCACCAACTGTAGCCGTGCAGGCGTGCAGCCGCTGCAGCGTGTATTCAGTCGATGTCCACCGGAAAACCCCGTGGCACCCACCGTCTTATACAACGGAACGCTACACAGCTACTATACCGTAAATCCACTGTAATTTCAGTAAACTATCACGTGAACTAAAGGTTAGAGTCAAGCTGTACTCCTGTTGCGGCAACGATACTGTCACTTGAGAGCTAGGCAGCTTAGTATCAGATGAGCTCGTAGCGTATACCAGTCACGTCCACCGGATAATGACATGAAACTGTCCACGGCTCATTCAATGCGCAAATAGTCAAGCGATAATAGTTCGTTATTTTTCTCCGTGTAGTAATACTACTATTTATATGGCAGTCCAATCTTGGAAATATGGTATCACATTGCAAAAAAAAATCAGCGAAAATTATGCTAAGTATTGCATAAATTATTTTCTCACCTCTCTTAGTGGAATGTACACGACAAACTCAGTTGGCAATATGATCTCAGAGGATTAAGACCCTCCAAAAACCGGGCCTAGAGAAAGCGCATGAAACGCACCTAGGTCTAAATTTTTTGAGAGTACCATTCCAGCCTCGCAAACGCGAGTATCCTTTTTCTTATTTTTTGCGGAGTTTTTTTATTAGGGAATTTCGGAGATAAACTTGAACGTTATAGTGAGCAACACGGGGTATATGGTCTTGCTAAGCCACAGGATCTTTTCATAGTAGCTGCGACATAGACGTTGAGTACTTTTCATCTGACAAGTAGCGCTGCATACTTAAGTAGGCACAGCCTTGTGGACCGACGGCGCGGGCGGCTACCAGGTGACGATTTATCTTTGTATTTATGTATTATATAGTTTTTCATTTTTTTTCTCTGTGGAAGTTTCGGACAGGGAGGGGATCATATCACACACACACACACACACACACACACACACACACACACACGCACACACACACACACACACACACACACACACACATACACACACGCGCGGGCGCGCACACAAACACACATTTACACAACTCCAAGGCGCAACACGTACTCATAAGCGGTACTCTGCGCGTGTAGTGTGTGAACACACGTGCGCGATATATGCAGGTGACACTCTAGGTGTGATTAAGTAAATCCCGACCTATCTGGCTCCGATCATGATGATTTCACTGAAAAAAATTATGAATAATCGTTCGTTCTATACACGCTTTTCCCCCGCTATGACAACAATAAGAAGCGAGGGGAAAAATAGTTTGAATTAGAGAACGTGAAAGGAATTTTATAACAATATCAAGTAATCTAGTGAGGTTTAAATATCTTATATAACTTTAAGTGGCTTGTTGATCGTGTCAAAATTGTTAATAAAATCACTGAGCGGAGATAAGCAATGTGGTGAGAAAGTTTTTAGTGTGAAGAGCTCAACACACCATACATAGTCTAAAATGTATATAGGTATACAGGATCCCTCAACAGTACTCTAACCGCGGAAACCGGCGTGTACAGCAATAAATCCTGAATCGATAACTGTAAGAAAAAAAATTTCGAACATTAATTTTTAAATGAGACCTACTTCAAGATTGATCGATTTCGGCCTGTTTAGAACGCTTTCTCGGTGGCGCGGGCTGCCATAAAGTATGCTATTAGTAGATGTAACAACTGTATAGCAACGAGCTAAATTTCGGTAAGTAGTACAGCAGTAGGTCTGCTATCGGTCTAGAGTTGGCGTTCATACACTTGCTTGAAGGTGGACCGACAGAAATTGGCCGGACAACGGTTATAATCAAGACGGTTGTTTTAAAGAAGGATTCTCTCCTAACCTCACACAACGATAACTGCCTTATCGTGCGCTTACTCATGCAGTTTGTCAGCAAGATATTTTTAAATGTTACAAACTGTTTTATGAGTGACCTATTATGGTACACAAAAATTTTATCACTAAGCCTCATCAAAAAAACATATTTGCAACTATTTTTCGACGCCTCTGACAAAAACGAAAGTTCAACTTGACGATTTTACGAATATAAAAACAGTCCATTAACTTTAGTCGAACTTGAAACTATTCTTTGCGATGAAGTTGAGACGAATAAGTGACAAAGTAGAGACAATCGGTGACGAACTTAAGGCTTTCTTTTGCGACGAACTAGAGACGAATAAGCGACGAACTAGAGACAAACTAAGAACGAATAAGCGACAAACTAGAGACGAACTAAAGATGAATAAGCGACAAACTAAAGACGAACTAAAGACGAACTTGAGACAAACTAGTGACGAATAAGCGACAAACTAAAGACGAACTAGAGACAAACTAAAGACGGATCAGCGACGAATAAAAGACGAACCCGAGATTATCTTTCACAAAATCAGGTTTCAAGTTTGTCTCTAGATCGTCTCAAGTTCGTCTCGAGTTTATCTTTAGTTCGTCGCTTATTCGTCTCTAGTTCGTCTCTAGTTCGTCTGTAGTTCGTCACTGATTTGTTTCTAGGTCGTCTAAAGTTCGTCTCTAGTTTGTCTTTAGTTCATCGCTTATTCGTCACTAGTTCGTCTCAAATTCGTCTTTATTTTGTCTCTCCTTCGTCGCTGATTCGTCTCTTGTTCGTCTTAAGTTCGTTTACAGTTCGTCTTAAGTTCGTCGCTTATTCGTCTCTAGTTCGTCTCTAGTTTGTCTCTAGTTTGTCTTCAGTTCGTCGCTTATTCGTCTCTAGTTCGTCTCCAGTTTGTCTTTAGTTCGTCGCTTATTCGTCTCTAGTGTGTTTCAAGTTCGTCTTTTGTTCATCGCTTATTCGTCTTAAGTGCGTCTCTAGTTTGTCTTTAGTTCGTCGCTTATTCGTCACTAGTTCGTCTTTAGTTCGTCTTTAGTATGCCGCTTATTCGTCTCCAGTTCGTCTCTAGATCGTCGCTGATTCATCTTAAGCTTGTCTCTAGTTCGTCTCTAGTTCTTCGCTTATTCGTCCCTAGTTTGTCGCTTATTTGTCTCTAGTTCGTCGCAAAAGAAAGCCTTAAGTTTGTCGCCGATTGTCTCTACTTTGTCGCTTATTCGTCTCCATTTCATCGCAAAGGATAGTCTCAAGTTCGTCTAAAGTTCATGGATTGTCCTTTTATTCGTAATATCGTCAAGTTGAACTTTCGTTTTTGTCAGAGGCGTCGAAAAATAGTTGCAAATAAGTTTTCATGGTAAGACTTAGTGAGAAAATATTTGTGTCCCATAACAGGTCACTCATAAAACAGTTTTATACTTTTAAAATTATCGTGCTGACAGACTGCATAGTAAGCGTACAATAAGGCAGTTATCATTGCGTGAGGTTAGGGAAGAATCCTTCTATTAAACTTCCGTCTTGATTATAACCGTTGTCCGGCCGATTTCTGTCAGGCCACCTTCAAGCAAGCGTATGAGCGCCACCTCTAGACCGATGGCAGACCGACTGCTCTACTACTTACTGACATTCAGCTCGTTGCTATGCAGTTGTTACATCCACCAATAGCATACTGTATGGTAGCCCTCGTCACCGAGAAAGCGTTCTAATCAGGCCCAAATCGATCAATCTTGAAAAAGGTCTCATTTAAATACTAATTGGTGGAAATTTTTTTCTTGACGGTTATCGATTAAGGATTTATTGCTGTACGCCCGCACAGTAAGCAAAAATGACTTTTTTAGTGTTGAAATAAAATAGCGGCCGCTGTGGTAGGTCGATCAAGATGATTCTTTTTGGAGCTTGAAGCTTAAACACCCCAGAATATAGGAAAAGTGGTCCAAAGTAAAAAAAAAAATTTTTTGAGGTTGAAAACTACCCCTAAATGCACCCCTGATCACTATATCTTTATAATATAATTATTATTCAATCAGAAAAACACACATTTTTTATAAAAAACTACGTATCTATACATTTTTTGGGTCACTGACCACAAATATGACGTCAGAATTTCAAAATTCAAAATGGCGGATCCAATATGGCGGCCAAAAATGTCAAAACGATTAAAAAATGTAAAAAAATTTGGCCATTGAGGTTTTTTAGGTCGCTGATCACGAATCTGGTATCAAAATGACGAAATTCAAAATGGCGGATGAAATGTGGCGGCCGAAAAAGTCATAACGCTTCAAAAATTTACGAAAATTTGGCTGTACAGGTTTTTTAGGTCGGTGAACATGAATCTAGTATCAAAAGTACAGAATTCAAAATGGCAGATCCAACATGGCGGCTAAAATATTGAAACTTGTTAAAAACTAACAAGATCTCAGCTACAGGGGTTTTTGTAGGTCGCTGAACACGCATCTGGCATCAGAATTACATTAAAATTATAAAATTTAAAATAGCGTATTCTACATGGCGTCCAAAAAAGTTGAAACCGGCTTAAAACCAACAAAATATCAGCCCTGGTGGTTTTTCAGGGCCCATTCATAGTGGCGCGTTTGCTTGCTGTTGCTTACTTTCGTCCAATGCTTTTAGATAGGACGATAGTCAGCAACAGCAAGCAAAGTACGCCTTAAAAAAGAAAAAAAAAGGTAAAATGTTAAAAATCTATCTTTAAAAATGTTTGCGGTCGCTAAACACGAATCTGGAATATTAATGTTTAATGAAAAAATAGAGGATTTTATGTGATTATCAATATATTAATAAAAAATTGTATAGAGTCCATAACGTGATTCAACAATATAGAAAGATTAAAATGAAAGAAACTTTGTGATGGACTAAAATAGTTTTTTTCGATACAAGTGGGATTTGCAAAGAACTTTTGCGCACCAACGAAGTGATTGCACATACGCACTTTACAAATAGTACAGGTATCGAACATAATTTTTCGTTACAAAGTGAGAAAAGCACTGCGCAAATAACATTTTGAGATAATGTATTCTTAGTACGGTTTTTATAGTAAATTAAGAGTACTCTGACCAAAATATGTGTGTGTGTGTGTTTGTGTGTATGTGTAGTGTGTGTGTGTGTATATGTGCAATTTTCATGTGACTCGAGTCAATTTTATTGGTTTATGAATACCTACCATAAGTTGTCCAAAAAAATGACGATTTTATTATATAATTTGTATACAAATTTTTTTACTTGTCTTTTAACTCGTGTTAAGCAGTCATTGCTTAAAAGCAGCAAGGCAAACCCTATCACCATACAGCAGTTAATGCATGCCATTATGGGCTCGCAAAAAAGTTGCAAGTTGTGTACAAAATTTTATAAAAAGTTTTTATATTTAATTATTATATGGACGTGCATTAAACTTTTATAAATGTATTAATCTTTTAACCAGTCCTCTATTTTCAAATTTAGGAGTGATATCCTAGATGTGTGTTCTGCGACCACAAAGACTCCTAATGATGGATTTCTTTACAATTAAAACATCTTTTACTTTTTTTTACCACGATACGGTATCTGCCATTGTCTATATTGTAATTGTAATGTCAGATTTGTGGTCAGCGACAGAAGAAACCGTTGCACCCAATTTTACGAAATTTTTTTAAATGTTTTATCTTTTTTCGCCGCTATGTTGGATCTGCTGATTAAAATTTTGTAATTCTGATGCTGGATTTGTGTTTCAGGATAAAAAAAAATCTGTAAGGCTAAGATTTTCTTACTTTTTGACAAGTTTAAACTTTTTTGGCTACCGTATTGGAACCGCCACTTTGAATTTTGTAATTATGACGCAATTCTGATGCCAAATTCGTGTTCAGTAACCTAAGAAACATCAAGGCTGATATTTTATTGGTTTCGAGCAGGTTTCAACTTTTTTGGACGCCATGTAAAATACGCCATTTTAAATTTTATACTTATAATGCAATTCTGATGCCAGATGCGTGTTCAGCGACCTACAAAACCATATAGCTGAGATCTTGTTAGTTTTTAACAAGTTCCAATTTTTTGGCCACCATGTTGGATCTGCCATTTTTAATTATGTAAATTTGGTACCAGATTCGTGTTCAGTGACCTAAAAAACCTGTAAGGCCAAATTTTCGTAAATTTTTAAAGTGTTTTGACTTTTTCGGCCACCATATTGGATCCGTCATTTTGAATTTTGAAATTCCGACGTCATATTTATGATCAGCGACCTAAAAAATCTAGTTGTTCATAGTTTTTTGTAAAAAATGTGTCTTTGTCTGATTGAATAATAATGATATTATAAAGATACAGTGATTAGGGGTGCATTTAGGAGTAGTTTTCAATCTCAAAAAATTTTTTTTTCACTTCGGACTACTTTTCCTATATTCTGGGGTGTTTGAACTTCAAGCTCCAAAAAGAATCATCTTAATCGGCCTACCACAGCGGCCGCTATTTTATTTCGACACAAAAAAGGCATTTTTGCCTACTGTGCGCCGGTTGCTGCGGTTAAAGTACCTTTGAGGGACCCTGTAGTCATAACCTTAGCCATATATACATCACGCATTTTGCAGACGACGCTCTAACCCAATACCCATTACTTTTCCTATTGTGTCTATACTTCAGAAGGAAATATTTAAATCAAATTTACTGCAACCCATATCTTTCTTGTGTTTGATTGGAAGAACGGTATATCAACTGTGTGTCACTAGTTCTTCGTTATTGTTTAAGAAGATTCGAGAAAGTTATGATGTAATTACCATAAAAAACAGTGCCAGTCTTTATAAAAGCCTCTGTATAAGACACTTACTTGTAACGTGTTTTACTAAAAATTTTCCGCAGTCACCTATGCCATAATTTTTCACAGTGGTAGAATGCATACTTAATTATCATAGATTTCAATTTCATCCGTTTTTCAAGTACTTTGATGCATTTGTTGAGCCTCCTTAAAACTTAATGTAATACATTAACATAATTTTTCCAAGACATCAAATACACCAAATTCGATCGTGTCCGTTCTCTGTCAGGCGACAGTGTGTCACCGACGCTTTACTTTTGCAGTTGTTTTTTTAGTACTATTAAATGTAGTGAGACACAACATTTTATACTATTTTACGAGAAACAAACCCACACTTATTGCCGTTACTCTGCAAAGCAATGATATACCTCTGACGCTGTACTCTTTCAGTCGGCCTCAAATATCATAAGAAAAACATGCTTTGATGAACGTATCTTCGTCTCTACCCCTCTCACGAATATTACCGTGCAGTAAGCACTAGATACTCATCGATCAAAATGCTATATCTACTCTCCGAGTGAACACTACGCGATGGTTCGATACTTTGTGCTTTTATTTTACTCTAATGCATGTAGTTATAAAGAAAAAATTTTATCGCAATAAAACACTACGCGAGTAACTTAGAAAGACACGAGAAAAAAAATGAAGTCTGAAGACAAGCAAATAGGAGAAAAAAAATACTTGGATTTCTCTGTTTTCGTTAGAGTGATGTCCATATGTTTTTAAGGAAGATCCGCAAAAAATATACATTTTTTACATTCTGACTTACAAAGCCTATTATCGTGTTAAAAATGTGCTTATGTAGAGTATAAACTTGCGGCAATCCTGTGCAATTTGATATATTTGACTTTTGTGGCGGAATGCGCTACCAGTGAGCTGTTTCACATAGGAATGACCGGCGACGGTGACGGCGGCGGCAGTGAGTCACAAACACACATAAACACATACACAAATGATGCACTCTGGGAAAAGTGTGGGGCGTTAACTCTACCACTATCTCTTTATTTTTTTTCTCTTTTTCTACGATAGATTTCATTCAGCATTAATGCGTCTAGTGCAAAAAAAAATTTACATTGTATTCTTGTAGATAGTTTTATTTGTAGCGCTGCTTCCGCACGAAAAGATTGCTTCGTTGAACCTATCTACACCTACACACTAACGCCCACACATACACACATGAAGCTTTTGCATAGGTGGCTGTGAGTTTTCCTACATTCTTTTTCCTCCCACTGTCTCCCCAACCGCCTCTCCGTGACCAGTGGCACACACACACACACACACACACACACAACTCCATTGCGCGATACACACACATAAGCGCCACTCTAGGCGTGTTGAAGTAAATCCCGACTGTTCTGGCGTCGAAGCCGAGTGGTGGAGTTTAGTTTTGATGGCTTATAGTGGTTCGATAACTACTGACATCTTCGGACGTAAGCTGGACAAGAGCAAAGGCAGCAGTCGAGTTCCTCTCGGTATTGGATAAAAAATTTCTGTTGATGGGCAGTATCATCTAGGTAATAGGGGATGATGCAATGTTTCAGCAGCAATCAACTGAGACGATGCCATAATTCTAAGTGTTTTTCTGAAGGAGGAATAAGTTATAGCGGATGAGCAAGATAATCTAAGTATAATGTTACATAGTTTGAATGACTTATTTACACAGAAAATAGTGAGATTAGAGCAGAAAATGTTTACTATGAAAGAGGCATTGGCTCAAAGTTCTAATAACACTCCATAAAAAAATCAGACCATATAAATAAGAATATAAGATCAATAGTTTGGATTCTTGAGTCTCATTCACTTATCAACCGTTGACAAGGATCTATCATAAGAAGGAAATTGTAGTGGAGGAGCTTCACATACCAGCTCGTCGTAACTATTGGCGGCGAAAGTATGATATCTGAGGTTTGGATGAGACATGGCCGGCTAATCTTGTAGAAATGATACTTTATCGTGAGAACAAAGGTCACAGATAAATGCTTGTAGTGGTAGATGTAATCTGAATGTATGCTTCGGCTGTACCTGTGAAGAGAAAAGCTGGTGAGGATATTAGAGCAGCTCTGAAGTCCATATTACGAGATGGTCGAGTACCGCAAAATCTGCTCACCGATAGGGTAAATGATCTACGATAAGAGTTTTCAAGACCTCATAAAGAGATACAACATAAATCTCTACTCGACATACAGTAATCTCAAAGCATTGATATGTGAATGCTCCAATAGCAATTAAAAAAAAAAATGTGGACAAAGTTCAGTCTCCGCGTAAGTTACAAGTGACTTGATATCCGACCTGATCTAATTGCTGCTTACAACGCTCGAAAGCATCAATTAATCAGCATAAGCCCTTTGGATTTCACGTTGGCTAATAAAACTTAAGTTTGAAAAAATTAAAAATTAATAATAAAACGATATAAAGTCCGAAATTCAAAGTTAATGATAAGGTGCGTGTAAGAAGAGCTAAAAATGTCATTAAAAAAGGTTACACGACGAATTGGTCGACTTGAATATTTACAATTTACAAGGTATTAGAAACTAATCCAGTTCCATATCACTTGAAATATTATAAGGATTAACTAGTCTCTGGTGGCTCTTACGAACATGAGCTTCTAAAATATAATATGCGGGCTTATATCTGATGCAAAAAGTGTTGAAAAAACTTCGTTCGATAAATCTCATAATAGTTGGATCGATAAGTCAGATATTTGAAAAATAAGAAACAGAAAGTGGGAGGGGCTACATCCAACGCCCCGTCCTATGGTCAACAACATATCTTTCACTTTCATCTCCATGAACTTTCACTTAATTTTTCTGTTTATTGATATCTGCAAATTTACAAATTCAAATTCATTATCTCCATGGTACACTATAAACAAAGCATATTTTTTTACTTTTTCTCTTAATTTATTGTACAAATCGTCATTGGTTTCGATTACTTTCCACACGAATCGGGAATGAAACCTTGTAACTTATTAGCGATGGTGATAATCACTCTGCATATAAATCTATTTTGTACTGGTTTACGCTGCGTTATAATGTGTTGGCGCTCCTTCTTCAACTACCATAACCGCATTCTTTTGACGTAGTTGGTGTTGGCGATACGGTTTAATGCATCAAAGTCCATTGTACTGAAAAAATCATACGATTAGTATATTTATGTACAGTATACGAAAGTGAAAAAAAGTAATTTACCTCTTTAAAAATAAATTCTGGCTTTCTTGCTTGAAGGTGTATAATTCCAAGGAGTTAGTGAGCTTTCTAGTTTATTAAGCGACAAAATGAGCTCTGCCGGAGGATGCGACTCGATTTGTACCTCTTGCTCCACCACCACTTCTCACGAGACCACTTCTTCCTCCTCCATCTCTTCCTCCTCCACTACCTCATCATCTAGATAAACAAGCATATCTACTAGCTGCAGATCTTCATTATCTAAGGCCCTAGAAGCAAAAAACTAGTTTTTACCATTTTTACCATTTTATTTAGTGTCCTGGCTCCCTCTTTCCACCTATAAATTATATTGTAATCAATTACTGACATTTAAATCTTAAAAAAAAAAATTTTTCAGGTCCAATGGGAATTGCATGGGCCAAAAAGTTAATTCTATCTGAATAGGTAGAATTCTAGTAGAGGAGTAACCGACGTCTGTCATCCTGCGCACTGAGAGCTATTTTCCGCTGCTGCTCGGTACAAACGATGTGTAGCCTGGAACAGGTGGTGTTTTACTGACACATAACTGTAGAGTTGTTAAAGCGACAATTCCAGTAGTCTTCAAAGCCGTATTTAGTCTTTACAACAGCTGTCTTCACGCCTTACGCTTTCTTTATCAGCTTCTCGTTTTGCACAAAAATGCAATACGTCTTACTTCGTAGTCCAATGAATTCGGTCATAATGTTGCCACATCATTTATCCTTCATTTACCCGATCGTTTTCTTATTCACCAGAGGCAGATCAAATTGATCATTTGGTGGATAATCCAATGTCTAAAATCTCTAGATATCTTGGTTCATAATTTCATAAAAATTTTGACCAGGAATCTCATGTATTAAGCTATCCGTGTCTGTGTAGAGCAATTTGCACTTACCAAAACGTTGCCTCGTGTATGAATAGTAAAATTCGTATACGAGGTGTGATGTATGAAAGAATAGGTACGTGGGTGCTACTGAATTTTTTCGAATGTTTGCGAAAACATAACTATGTTATAAGCGTGCGTGACGACAGTGAGTCTTGAGCCTGCCCACCTTCCCTTATTGTATTTGATTTCTTACTTGCATATAACCAACATACACAATATATAGTTTTATCGTATCTCACATCAGGCCCTTCGATGTGTCTAGTACACTTAAACCGACATATATTGGTTTTTTTACACTTATCTCTGTCTGTGCAAGCTGAATAGATGCGAGATTTTCCGCAAAGATTAAGCAACTGTGTAAGTTCGATCAGGCAATGAGTGTTTCTGCACTATACCGTCCCTCCCACTTATTCACGAGTTTCACGTCTACTTGCTTCCGCTTATTTTTTATAGTTTTTCCATGCATGGCATTGATCATGAGTTTTAAGAAAAGTTTTATAAACTCATTTTCGCTCTGCTTCCTCTTCTCAGTATTTAGATGCACGCATAGTTTGAGTCGTGGACTCTCTCTAAAACGAAGAATCCTATAGACTTTCTTTAGACCTAGTCCATGCGTGAGAGCCTGCTTTATTGCATTGTAATGTATGACGTAACGCTCTTCATTATATAGTTGTCATGAGCTTTTTCTGCTTAAAGCGAGGTGAAGCCATATATTGCGAGCCGAGAGGTAAATCCTTATGATCATCATGGATAGCTATTGGATAGTTCAGGTCTACTTCCAGTATGTAACCAAAACGATCATCACCAGCAAAAACATCCTCATCATCTGGCATATCGAGAAAGTTTTCTTTCGTGATGTGGTCGACCCAGTGGAAGTCTCCTCTCAGTAATGGCTGCATCACTGTCCACCTATACAAGTTGTTCGCTTCAAAGTACTTCAGGTATTTATCCTTTCCGTGAGTATTATAATCTTCAGCCATGTACTCATTGTTGGCCTCGGTATAGGGGTTACAATACTGGCTCACTTCTCCTCTGAAAACTTTTTCCACAAACAGAACCATATTTATGTCAGTTAGCAATTCAAATTCCACTTGGGTGAGCTTTAGCATGGCGTCCCAAGTTAAACTAGGTGTAGTGTAGTAGTGTTAAGGATCCAACTAGTATTCTAACATGCACGATGACCGAAAGTTTTCGAATACGTCTGCCAACAGCAAAACGTCGGTCTTTATGTACAGATCGGAATACTTTACGAGCGTTTTATTGCCACACCTACTCAAATATTATGCTAATTTTTCCAAGGGGGAGGGCATGAATCGAAAAAAATCAATAAATGGAAATTTTATATCACTAATATGTTTATGCTAGGTAAATAAAATATACTTCTCCTTGTTTTCGGCGATAAGATTGACCTGTCCCTCGAAGTCTTTACTCGTGGCCAACTCTTTGATGATGAAGTATGACTTGTAGCTGGTGAGATTGTAAAATACTACTGGAATAAATCTCGGATTCTGGAAATTAATGGTGCAACTTTCGTGTGCAGCGTCTCTGAATTTTCCAGTCAAATGGCAGTAGTCTCGGACTTTCTTCTGATTTTTTCCGAACGAGCCACCACAAATGTGGCAAGCTTTAGCTTATCCAAATTTTTCCTCTTCTCTGTGAGTCAAGTTCATAGGTTTTGAATTTTTATATAGCTCTCGTGGATTACTTGCAATGGACTTGAGCTTTTGAATAAACCACTCTGCTAGTGTCTCCGCATCATCTTCTCTTCGATAACTTGCATAGTATGAATGGTTGTCGTCGAAGCTGCATATAATATAGTAGCCTGTACTATAGGCCTAATGCTTCTGGAGTGCACGAACATCATTCTCTTCAGGTTCAAGTAAACATTGAAAGTCTGCATGTATCAGGTAGGGAACTTTTTCACCAGAATTAAAATTTTGAAACTAAGACTGTTATTTCCTTTAAATGCTAGGCTTATCGGACGTTGTTTGCATTTACATAATTAAGTTCATGCGTCTTGAGCTTATCTTCACTATAAACCAAATTCAGACATATACCGTAACTCCAACACTGTACCTTTTTCCTTGGCCGTTGATTAAATTCTAGTCTTGATAGACTTTTAACTATACGTAATGGTTTTTAAGCTCTACAACATATACATTTTCTTCATCATTATCTTTATTATTGTACAAATTTTGCACTAGAAGCAAAATAACGTGTCTGTTTTTCTTTGAAGATGTAATGTTACGTGGTAAAACTGTATTCTTATTACCATATTGTTTCAACATATTCCTAATAATGGAAACAGGATTTTGTTCCTCAAACTTGCTGTTTTGTTTAAAAACAGCTGGAAACTCGATTCAAGTAATGTTTAGTTTATTTTCATAAGTTTTATAATAGCTCACTCTATATAAATGTCCGTTAGCTGGATGTAGATAAGACATAACAGCTCACAAAAAATACTTGTCATCGTAGTTTTGTACATTCATACATGTTTTTTTCTTCAGTATATCTTTTCGTGATTCCACATATAAATTCCCTTTTATCAGGTTATACTTGTTGATATTTTCAGTCAAACTAATTATCTGCTGGTGTGTCTCTTCCTTCAAATTCTACCATTTGATGCATTATGGCCTGTTTTATTTTTAAATCAAACAAATCGTCATCATCTGTGTTTGTCGATCTCAAGACTTTATCATTATTTGTATTAAATTGCTTCTGATTAATAATTTCTGCATCATTCTTTTGTATCATATACTTTGCGGCTAGCTCAAAACTAATCGTCGGAACATTGTGTTGTTCTAGAGTACTTATAACTTTGGACACAATGAGAACTATGGTATTATCCAAGAAGGAAGCAATGTTTATTACTCCACAATTAATTATTACACCCATTACTATGCAATTCTTTAATGCTGATTGTAAATCGTTTCACTGTACACTAAGATTATCTACACTGTTTTGGATACTAGGACCATCTGCACTATTTCGTACATTGCTCTGCTGCTCTAGAAAATATCGTTGTAGTTATCCTCTAGTCTTCCTCAGTGAACCATTCAACTAGTCTTAAATGTACAGCAAAGTAGCCAAAATGGACTGGCATTATTGCATCTCTCCTATGGACAATAGTGCGGATAATATAACATGCTTTTTAAGAGCTTCGATCGTCTCATTGGTTAACTCCAACCATCTTCTTAGATCATCACCCCATTGAGCAATCTGCTTAAGGGCATTTTGCAGCGAATCTGGGGTGTAATTAAAGTACTGAACGTTCATGATGTCTAGAAAAAATGAAATAATATATTGGAGGAAGGATTGTCAGAGAGACGATGATAGCGGTGGGGAAACCTCTTAACATTATATAACGTTCTCTCTTTAATTTACCTCAAAATTTTCTATTTTATAAAAATTCCGATGTATATACCTTATGATAAATACTGAGCTCCAGAATATGCTGATCATAAATTATTTTAGCTCTGCCTCCCACTTTACTTTGAGGACTAATAAGAGTAGCGATCACTGGATAGTGTTAATAGCTTCATGGAATGTGCCTTTTGTGTTGTTTTTAATTCATCCCCACCGTCAAAAGAATAGGAGAGAGGGAGGGGGGTAAATATAAGTATGAAATACATACATGGTTCTAAAGAGAAAATCGTTAAGAATTGTACCTCACGAGAACTACTTGCCATTTTTTTTGAATTTTTAGACTTCCATTCTACTAAATATTAAGATTTGAAACATTTACAGAATATGTATTTTATAAGTCTTGTCATGCATACTCAACTTCAGCAAGATCAACATTATAATTTTTGAGAAACTTATAAAAAACTGAAAATCGATCCTTCTGATAAGTAGTCATAAAAAAGTTTTCGGCTAACGCAGACCAATTTTTCATACGTGCTTTTGTTGTTCGAGACTTGCTCTACAACATCTACAGATCCCATTAAATTTGTCCGAGTAAGAGTATGCGGAAACTGATTGCAAATAATCGCTCTCTTGCGCTCCGGCCGGCGCACAGTGGGCAAAAAGGCACTTTTATTCCAAAAATAAAATATCTTTAGTACTACACAACCGATTCAAAAAAAATAAATACTTTAATAAAGGTAGAAGCATACAGATTACTGGAAAACTTGTCCAAACTCTAGATGGCGCTGCTAGCGTTTAGGAAAATTAGCTGCAGTGACCTCTATTGCTAAAAATTGCATAACATTTGAACATAATACCTTTAACAAACTAATTATATGTATGTATAATGCATGTTTACGAGTGTTTATAAATTTACCATTATGAGATCTTCAGAATGGTTTGATATTATTAAACTAACTAGATAGAACTATTACTAATGCATTTATGCGGAATAGATTAAAATTTTTTTTTATTTGAAAAACGATATAATAAGATGATACTTTAATAAAAATTAGATTTGTACGAAAATAAAGTTTGTTATAAAATAAAACTTCTTGGGGGCACAATCATTCTGTGACAAATCAGACAAGTATATATATATAGATATATAAGTTACTTATAATAACGTTTAAGTAAATTCTTAAATTTCTTGCCAATTTTCTTTATTAAAGGCTACTACTATTCTCAAACAAAATAAATTAGATCACTTTTTGGATCTATTTTAACAGAGCAAGCAGATTTCTTAGGGTTAGAGAATAAAACTGCCTTGCTCTTTTGTTAAGAATCTGTGTTTGAAAATAAAAATGTATTTATTAAAATAATAAAATTTGTATCTGAAGGGGCACATATTAGCTCAACAAATTCTTTTTACAGGACATAGTCTTGTGAAATAAGAATCTTGTTATTGTAAAATAAAAGTAATAATGTTTAATTATTAAAGATCAGGCAAGTTTGTTGTATTTAAATTATACATTTTTGCTGAGATAAAGTCTTTGAAAAATATGGATAAATTATTTTTTCAGTATAAAATTTCATCTTACGAAGTCGTGAAATTAAAATCCTATAAGAGTCAGATTTTGCTTTCGTTTTGGCGCAGCACACTATTTGTATAAGGCTTGTAATATTACACAGTGAATTCCTTCTATTCACTCTGAGAATAAGCCTGGAAGGGATAGAACGATATGCGCCAGCGCCCATGGTGGAGATACAGTGAAACCAGGGGGGAAGCAAGCCAACAAGTGACCGCAGCAAAATTATAATTTATAAATAAAACAGATTTTGAGTCACAATATCCTTGCAGTATAATTAAGAGAAAAATCAATCCTCTCGAATAAAGTAAAACACAGCTAGTGAGTTGGGTTTGTTTTCCTGTGAATTGAAGATAAGAGGTTGGACAACCGGAGTGCACGTGAATATCTGTCAATATCTTTGTTTATGTGCGTTGTACTGGCATACATGAAGCGTGTAAGTTGTTGCTGATCAAAAAATTAATACGTACGTTTTTTTACGGTGTGGATTGGTGCAGGCATTTTAACAGTATGTTTGTTGAAAGTGCGAGATATTGATGAAAATGCGTGCAGTAGCGCGGCATGTACTCGGTTACTTTGGTCATTGGGACGTCAAGTAGTCGTCACGCTGAGCAAACACTGCGCCTGTCAATCTGTGTACAATTTTCTGCATTCACTTTCCCAAGCAGTTACACTTTCAACAAACATAGTGTCAAAATGCCTGCACCTACTTACACCAGTTAAAAACGTGTGTATTTATTTTTTGATCAGCTACACCTTTTACGCTTCATGTGTGCCAGTACAACGCAATAACGCATATTAACAAAGATATTGACACATATTCATGTACACTTTGGTTTTCCAACCTGTTATTTTCAATTCACAGGAAAACGAGCTCAACTTACTAGCTGTATTTCACAAAATTCAAGAGTGCTGATTTTTCTTTTAATTATAGCGCAATTATATCGCGACGTAAAATCTATTTTATAAATACATCCTAATTTTGCTGCGATCACTTGCTTGTTCGCGTTTCCCCGTGGTACAAGCACTGGCCACAAGCTGACGGCACCACTTGCTATTCTCACAGCGAAAATGAGGTAGATCAAAGTAGATAAATGTGGGTAAAAATAAAGAAAATAATAGTAATAAATACGTTTATATAATGTGAAGTTTCATATCAGTATAACAGTATGTGCATGAATATCATGCATACTATTTGATGTGCTGTTTTCCTAAAGCTTTAGTCAAATTAATGTACTTTGACATGCATAATACATATAATTAATTTGTCAAAATTATAAAGTTCAAACGTTAAGCAATTTTTGAAGATTAAGTTCAGTGCGGAAACTTTTTTAAATGATAGCTGTGACACCTACCAATAGGAATGATTTCCTAATTTACTGAATGCCTTGAACTTCATTTAGGAAACAGATTTTTTTAAATCGGTTGGGCAGTACCAAATTTAGGTAAAAAACAGTTCATTAAACTGTATACAATCAAAGTGTTATGCAGTTTTTGGTAAATAGAGATCAGTGCAGCCATTTTTTCTATATGCTAGCAGCACCATCTACAGTTTGGATTAATTTTCCAGTAATATGTATGCTTCTACTGTCATTTAGAAAAAAAACTCGTTTAAATCGGTACGTTGGTATTTTATATTTGATATTTTATTTTTGGAAAAGAAAAGTTCCTTTTTCCCACTGTGCTACGGCTCAGTTTGCCTCTACACGCCCGATTCCCCACAGAGCAGCTTTGCACTATTCAAATGCACTTATGTGTTTGTTAAATAAATATTTTAATCAAATTCATCATAAGCAAATGATAAGAAGCAAAGGTCAACTAAAATTATGTATAACATGTCGGTAGAACAGCACTCGAAAAGTGCAGAGCCGCTCTGTGGGAAATCGAGCGTGTAGCGACAAACGAAGTCGCCCGCACTGGCCAGAACGCAAAAGTGCGGTTTTTTGCAATCAGTTTTTCTTACTCAGTCAAATTAAATGGGATTTGAGGATATTATAGAGCAACTCTCGAATAAGAAAATCACGCATGAAAAATTGGTCTGTGTTGGCCTCAAACTTTTTTATGACCACTTTCCGAAAGGGTCATTTTTTTCAGTTTTTTCCAAGTTTCTCTAAAAGTATAATATTGATTTTGCTCAAATTTAGTACGAATATCAAAGCTTATAAAACACATAATCTGTTGAAGTTTTAGGTCTCAATATTCAGTAAAACGGGAGGTATATAATTTCAAAAATATTGCCAAAAAATCGGTTTTTTGCACTTTACTAAAAAAACTACCGGACCGATCACGGCTCACAGGAACTTATTCGGTCTGTTTTTTTTGCGCATTTTTTACTTTAGGTTAATTTTTTTTTGAAAAATGCCTCGTTTTCTAAGACCCGCAATAAACCAATCTTGACCATTTTGACAATTTTTTTGACAGCTATTCTGACACGACACACCTGTATAATCATAATATTTTACTACTATCACATAAATCTATGAAAAAAAAAAATTGACTGGATCAATTATTATTCCCGATTTGCTAAGTCTGCCCAACTACTCTTGGATGCAGCTTCTTACTTCTAGTGTAGTCCGATGATGCTCTCCGGAAGCTGCTGAAACTATAGTACTGTAACTAGGTGCTAGCTTGCGATGCTGTGACTAACTTTTCCGAGCTACGATTGCGGCTGTTATACCCACTCGACGGAGCTTTCCCCACTACTGGTGCACCAGCGCTGCCGACACCGCAGATCCCCTCTATCCATTACTGTGCACGCAAGTGTATATTAAGAAAGAGTATCATAGTTGGCTACTAGTGGGCAGGCCTGTCATAAATTTGCAGTATATGCGTCAAATACAGCGAAATGGGTAATTCATGAGAAGTCTGCCCTCTTACGTACGAATTCGATACTATTTTATAGAGCAAGGGTAAAGTATTAACGTCACTCGCTCCAAATCGTTAGTCTGTTTCGGAGCAAGCTAGGGAAAGGACCTCTCTCCAACCTGGTGCTACTCTTGGTGAAGATTATAAAGTACGTTGTGGATATTCAAGGCTTCTTGATGTAGCCGAACGAGTTTGTCCTTAAGGAGCTTGCTATCATCAACTACGAGGATAAGGACACGCAACCTAGAGTCTACTGCTTTTTCCTCTATGTAGCTGGACTGATTTAAGCACTGAAGAACGTTCTATTAATAGTTACTTGAGAAGGATAACCATCGAATCGCATGGAGTAGTGCTGTCATTCCATATGAGAAGTATGCTCGCGGGCTACAAGAGGTGTTAAAAGATGCTAGTTGGATATGCGTAAAGAGTTCTAAAAAAAATGGTTACGAAACATCATGCTCAATAACAAGTAAGATATCAGGTATTGTATTTATTATAATAAAACTTTTAATTCACTTTATTAAACAATTTTTTTAATCGCATTATAAATCTTGATGATCATGACTGCCTATCCATCAAGAGAATTTCACAGGACGGTTCCGTAATGTGTTCCAGTTATCATCTGTGTTGGAATGCTGTGGAGGCATTTAAAACACATATGCTATGAAAAATTATATGATTTAACATGAGACGCGGAAAAATGAAGAAGAAAAAGATGAGGGAATTCTATTCAAAATATGTATGTAAATGATGATAGATAAAGTAAACTCTTTTACTATCTATGAGTGCAATTTTTCAAACTCAAACTGAATTTTTTTCCATTTTTGCAAACAGAATTTTGAGTACATAATTTTACGCATTGAAAATTTTTTTTTATTTTAAAAAGCATATCAGAGAAAAAGTTAGTTGATAAGTCGAGTTGCATTTTTAATAATTTATTAAAAATACGCTACAATCAATACATACTAAATTATGGAAAATACAAATAAAACTAGTTTTGAGGCGAAGCTTTACTTACGTTTTCTTCGAGAGTTAAGTAATACTATCGATTAGCCGTGGCCCACCAATCTTATTTATGCTCATTTTTATATTGATCACATATCATTTACTGTCGATAACGCTGGTAAATCCTATGAAATCTAATACTCAATGAACATATGTGAATTTTAAAGAGCTCTCCGAGTAACTGTATTAGGCGGATGTTTTGCATAAATACAGAGCAGCATACAAATGGTTTGAATGATATGTGAATCATACTGTGCTTTATGATACCTAATATGCAGTGTACGCGTGTGAATCTAAAGATATCCTTGAGTAATGGTATCGAGCAAATGTTTCACACACCTACGCTCATCATCTGATGACATCCAATACCCAACAGGCACGCTTAACAAGTAAATATTGGCTACTATTTTTATTAAATTCATAGCAGTATTAAAAAACACAAACGTAGACACATATATACGCACACACACGCACAAACGCATACACATGCCGGCGACTGACTTTATTCGATGCGAGTACGCTCCCTCTATCTCTCTCTTACTCTCTCTATAGTCTCTCTCTCTCTCTCTCTCTATACAGAGCCAAGTCCATACGCACTGTAACGGGCCAATGGCTACCTTGGACCATGATTCCTTAGCCTAATAATAGATACTATTCTATTCTATTATATACTCTTGCCCGCCTCGACAACAGCCTCCAAGATGACTCGTCTGTGAAAACCTTTGCAACCTTCTCCTCCTTTCACTCCCTCTGTTACCTGTTTCAACAACATCTTCCGCGATGACTCGTCTAAAGAAAGCTTTGCCACCGCCTCTCAGCACTTAAGTCGACAAAGCGAGCGACTCGCATCATTTGATACCCCCGTATTGATAAGAGAGGCGGACTAGGCATAGTATTACTCGTGCCAAGAGTTTTACACAACGCGCTTATTTTTGCCTCAGATGAGTAGGCTAGCGTTAAAAGTTATACATTGGAGAGAGAGAGAGAGAGAGAGAGAGAGAGAGAGAGAGAGAGAGAGAGAGAGAGAGAGAGAGAGAGAGAGAGAGAGAGAGAGAGAGAGCGCGCGCGCGCGCATAATATATGTGTAGATATGGGGGGTGTCTCGCGCGAGAAATATATAGATCCGCTAAGTAAGGAGGCACGAATGTTACGTATCGTCTTACTTGTGCCAAGCATTGTGCACAATGCGCTGATGTTTGCCTCTGCCAAACATAATGTGCCTAAGCAATAGTAGTGTCTATAACGTGTAAAAGTTTATCTATACGCATAAGTTGTCTATATATAGGTACATATGTAACATGCATAGACACAATGTAAAAACCGTATGTATAGGTATACTTATTCCCATACGTATTGTACAGTCCCATGACTGATCGAGGTAGTGGGAGGGGGGGGGGGGGGGTAAAGCTATAACGGCTGATGCAAGGCTCTGCTAACCTTATTTGCTCCTGGAGAAAGGTCAGCAGAGCAAAGAAGATTGCCTAAGCAATAATGCCGTCTCTGACGTGTAAAAGTGTATATATATGCATAAGTCGTCCATATATGGGACGATCCACGTCAACCGGACCAACCCCTCTGTCCATAACTGGTTTGGTCTAAAAAAAAAAAAAAAAAAAAAATTGGGAAAGATAGCTTATTTTCTCTAGTTTCAGATGCTTCGTGGCCTTTTTCAGTGACACTTAATTGCGCGTAAATATGGCTGCCATAACTGGATGATCGTCAAAAAGTCAATCGAATAAATACAAAAAAAATCATGTAGATTCATCCAAACATTGATGTTTTGAGTTTTAAATGCTTAAAAGGTTTTATCTGAGACAAGTAATCATTTATCAGGTCTGAGTTAGATCCTAGCCTAAAAAAATTAGATATCTTGCCTACTTTTATGGTGTGACAATTCGGTCAAAATAAAATAAAACCTGTCTGTAAACATTTAGATTTTCAAAATAGCTAATCCTAAAAGATGACCATATCTACTATATATATATATTAATATACGTTACTATATATATATAGTTGTAAAGATACAAATTTTTTGGCCCCCACAGCCCCCCCCCCCCTACAATTCACGGGTGTACTCGTTCGATTACTACGTGTTTTGTAACACCATCATTTGTTTATGGCCCTCTACCCCGGCTCCCCCGCACTGCCCCACAACGTCCTTGCAAAAAATTCGATTGTTTCCTCCGTGTTTTGACGTAAAAATCATATTTTTAGATTTTTTAGAGCCCCCACATCCTACCACCCACCCCCTGCGTACTTCCGCATCCCACCCCCTGCAAGGACTTAGAATTTTTTTGAGTATTATATATTTGCCCCTCCACTGCCCACCTGCATTTTTCCCATAGCCGAAGATGGCCGAAGTTACCCCAAAGACACTCTCTCGCCAAACTCTCCCGAAAACAGACAAATTATCACGATTACAGACGAATCGTTTCACCGAAGCCCTCCAAAATCGTCGAACGTTGCCGAAAACAACCGATTGCAGCCAAAGCCGCTCCCTCACAGCCCCTCGAAATTTTCTGTTTGGCCCACACGTCTTATCTGGCATGTAGACAGAAGCACAACAATAAAACGTAACCTTTAGTGATACGACTGATGAAACACATAATGGAAGACCCGTATGCTCGAGCTAAGTACGAAATGAAAATTATGTATGACTTAAACACCTACAACAAAATAACCAAATAGACCAACCCACTGACACTATATATTAGTAGATCGTTTATTCACTAATTAAGAGTGCAAGAAGAGAAGAACATTGGGTTTTGAAATAACGTACATGGGATGATAACACCCTACCACAGGAATCGAGCAGAGCAACCGATTCATGCACACGATGCAGAACAAACAAGGTGTGTGCAAACCATGATTGTCTTGTAGTCTAGCAAACTTTATCTGTGCAGTCATACGTTAAGATCTTCCAATCTGATACCGGATTCTTTTCATACAAAATATGATTCGCAATATATTTCTGTGTATTATACTTACTGTAAAGGTATATACTTTTGATCATTATGTAAAAAGACAAGGTTTGCTGGATAGCAGATGCTTTTGACAACGATAAAAAGCAATTAGATTTTAGGGCGAGTGAGCTCTATATTTGTGAAAAAGGGAACATTTGTTTCAATACTAATGTTCTACTACTACGTCAAAAATAACCAACTTTGCTCTACTAAGGCAGGAAATAA
This sequence comes from Copidosoma aretas, assembly GCA_030522625.1. Lineage (NCBI taxonomy): Eukaryota > Metazoa > Arthropoda > Insecta > Hymenoptera > Encyrtidae > Copidosoma > Copidosoma aretas. The sequence continues at coordinate 28,169 of JAPYYV010004719.1, forward strand.
AAAACGTGACCGTCAGTGATACCGCTGATGGAACAGATACTAGAAGACCTGTATACTACATCTCTATACGGAATTAAAAAAATAACCCTCTACCTTCAACCAAATAACCGAACAGACTTTCCCGCTCACACTGTCTTTTGATAAATGTCATTCAGAATGTAAGCAGAGTAGTCTATTGGTATTTGGGATAACATGCTTAGGATGATCACACCTTATTACAAGAATTGGACAGAGCAGCCGTCTAATGGACTTGGTGGAATGAAAAACAAGCATGTGCAGACCATGATTACGTTGTAGTCTAGCAAACTATATTCAAAATGGAATGGGCTAGTTAGTTCCAATAGGAAACAATGTTATTTTCGTACAAAATACGATTATCACTATTTTTTTGTGTGGTATACTTACTACATAAGTGTATTATACTTTTGATAATGATATAAATCGACAAGATTTGCTGGATAGCACATGCTTTTGACATCGAATAAAACTAATTAGATTTTAGGGCTAGTAAGCTCCATATTTGTCTGACAGAAAATGTGTGTTTTAATACAATGTTTTAGTACTACGTCTAAAAATAGCCAACTTTGTTCTACTGCTGCAGAAAATAATAAATGTGACCAACAGTAGCACTGCTAATAAAACAGATAATAGAAAGGTTACTCGTACACTTTAGCTTAATATGGAATTTAAATGAATTAAAACCAACGCGACTAAAACTTAATCACCAAATTTACTCGCTTGATTACAGTGTTCATTATTAAATAAATAATTTATCAACTAATTCAAAATGATTTTAAAAGAAAGAAATAATTTAAATATACAGCTACGTCAACACAATAGCATGATATAATTCGACGTGATAACAGAAAGGAAAAGAAATAGTCGAAGTCACAACTATTTATTTTACAGTGTGAAAAAAAAATTGTTTTTATGTTCATAACAAATTATCGACACAGAAAATCATTACTTTAGTTGTCAAAGATGCATTAATATTGAAAAAAAAAGTTATAAAAGTAAGCAGACTATAAGAAGATATGTAATCGTTGCACACAGTAGGGAGGTTTTTATCTGCAGATACCGATGTTTCTGATTACTGCACATATCGAATGGCCGGTAGATAGCGCTAGTAGGGCTCGTCCGTTACCCTATTGAGCGCAATAGCGTAAGGTTACTCTTTGCAGGAAGAAAGCCGAGAGAAGCTTCGAAACTTGCCAGAGCAGTATTTTGCGTCTAGGTATTTGAATGCGTCAGCAGAAAAGCTTGTTTTAGCGCTAATTTTAGAATTTTTTTAAGTTCTATGATGATACATATAACATATATCTTTAGCTTTTGGAACGCCAGGATTTCGGGAATGACTCCTCGTACGTAACTCAACACCATTTAGTGAACAAAGTATTTATTCAAAGGTAAATTAAGATACAAAAAGGAGCACGGCTCAAAGCTAAAAAGCGCGTGTCCGTTAG
>JAPYYV010004721.1:0-16291 GCA_030522625.1 Copidosoma aretas
AGGCTTCTTGTGCGGCTGCATCTTTGTCGGGTTCTTGGTGTTTGTCACCGGCGTCGAGTGTGCCTTGTTTCTTGGCCGCTTTGTAGTGCCTCTTGCGCTTCTTCTTGTGGGCGTTCGAGTTTTCGGACAGTTTGGTGTCGGAGGCGTTTGTAGCTGCTGCCCCTTTCTTCTGTGATTCGAGCTCTACTTTGAGATTTAACAACTGCGATGTGAGGTCGGCCAGCTGTTCCTTGAAGCCGGCTGCTTGGGCTTGGTATTGCGTAATCAGATCCCTCAGATGAATGTTTTCAGCGTTGACTATTTCGTATTGGGCAGCCGTGTACCTCCTTTGATCGTCTTCAGCGAGAACTTTCGCTAAATACCTTTGTTTTTCATCACCATTGGGGTCTGCCAGGGTTGCTAAGCTAGACGAGGCTGGGACAGAAGCCCAGTTGGGATCTGCCATGCTAGATGAGGCTGGGGCAGAAGCCCACAGCTAGAATTCGGTGCAGCCCTAAAAAGAGCTGATTGTTACACTGCGCGTGCGCGATACACTTGAGAGGCGGACAGACACGTCTGCCGACCACAAGCGCTCGAGCGGAACTGATAGGTTTAGAAACATCTCTCTCGCACCTATTCGCTAATTGGCTCTCTCTTTGATCTCTCTTATCTCTTATCTCCCTCACTTCGAGTCAACAAATCAGCAAAGAGGTGCGAGAGAGATGCATGTAAACCGCTGTCTTCTTTCTCTGTCTACCGACGTCCCCAGATCGTGGCTCACTTCCATCCTCTATCTATAATATCTCTATGATGAATTCTCGTTGACTCGTTCTACTGTTTGATATTTGTGTCGTCTATCTTCCTCACACTGAGGGTCCTCAGGGGCACGAAAAATATTATACACACCGCATAGGAGCAAGTAAAGAAGCTTCAGATCTCATGTTTGTCACCCTCGGCTCCACCTCGGGAGACAATATACATGACCTTGTTTGCTTTTGCCCCTCCGGTGTGTAATATATCATTTGTATCTCATAGGAAAGTGGAAAACTTAACGCATTTGATAAGTTTATTCACGATTATTTCGGATGTTTTGTTATCACTGGAAAAAATTTCATAAAAATATATTGTTAATGAGCGAGATAACAGCAACCGCAGAAGTACTCAGAATACAGAATTTCATAAGTTTACATGCAAATCCGACGCAATTACTTATATTCATTTCTCGGCTCTAAGGATAAGTCATGCCTCTAAATTTTTACAGTGTTATCTTGAAGGTTCTATTTATACGTAATTAGATAAATGTATGTTCGATTTTCGTTGTTAATTCTAGTACCGGTTGCACTCCCTTTAAGTTTTTGTATTGTTATCTCTATTACAAACCATACAAGACTCATAATTTCTTCCTTATACCGACACATTGGCTGCGTGGCGAAAGTGCATCTTGGCCGATCACCGATGTTAAGCAACAATGGTTGCGGTTATTATACGCATAGGTTATCGCTGCCGTTGCGAAACTTCGGTTATTGATTAGGTGTTTTTTTTTACCCTCGACAATGTAAGCGAGAGGTGCGCAAGGGTTTATTCTCGATATCTAGGCCTAAGAAATGTGACTTAGACATCGAGTGGAACTCGGGCAATGCACCGGGCTTTTCCGGGTCAGGTTCCTCCCACTGGATTTTCCTCGCCCGACAGATATAACCCTGGGCGAATGTGGAATGGATATTAGGGTTAAGTTAGGATTAGGTATCTAGTATTAAGACGACTGCCAAGTAGAAAAAGTGCCGAGTTTCTGTAATAAGTCTCTGAATGGCTCACGGCCCAAAAAGAGTCTTGGAACACACACACACACACACACACACACTCAATTTCATCCTCATCTTTGAAACTTTACCTGTTCTTTTTGAAATTTTTTTTTGCATCTATTTTTCTTTTAAGTTTTGAAGAAACTGTTTTTTTTTATGTTTGTATTTCTGTTTTGAGTTTCTGTAAATCTGTACTTAGAAAAAGCGTCAACTTGTCATGTTCCAGGATTCAACATACCAACAGTATACTGATTCAGTAGTCCGATTGCCAAGCTACCAAGAAAACTTCGTGCCAGCGTTGAATCAAACATCCGCTCAATCGGACTGTACGATTGTCTCTGATTTTGGACCGATCAAAGTAGAAAATTTTGAAACAGCAACTCCTAACTTTTTCAGACAAACAGCATCGGCAACAACAACAACTATAACAACACCTCTGTACGGTGGTACGACTACGATGGCAACGCCAGCCGGCACTACGGATGTTACGGGCTGAGTTGCCTAAAACCAAGCCTGACGCCATATTTAACCTTACTTTTCCTCTACCTACTACCTATATGTGATTTATATTCATCTTTGGTTTGATACTACCAATAGAGTATAATAGTTGTATGTTTATAACCGTTTATGAACTGGTAAACAATTCATCGAAGTATTATATAGCGTATTGAATGCGTTGAACTGGATTAAAGATTTTTTTTCATAACTTATGAAAATAATCGAAAGTACTCAAGTTACTTTAACGCACACTGTTGAATTTACATCTATGATCTTGTTTTTAAGCTCACTCTATATCGTTATCCACACTGTAAAGAAAATTTTATGGAGTCGTTCTTTACAACGCGTGCATTGTGAAAGAGACGAAAAGAATGTATGCATACATACTCTGCTAGGTTGTAGCAACTTGCGATTGCTTTAATAAGCTTGCAAAACTTTTTTTCGCGTTAATAATTATAGGTATTTATTGATGATTCAGTAAGCATGTATAGGTGGGTGAATGCGTGCGTACTTTGAAAATCATCTGAACTGGTAAACGACACGTAATTGTAAACGAATAACGATTTTTTACTTTTATGTATAACTTTTATAAGTGTATTTACTGGTCACCATAGTTAATAAATGTATGTAACAAGTAACAATCATTTATTTAATTTCATGTGGAATTTTTGTATGTAGTGAATGAAGAGACACACTAGAAAAATTGGTATTCGCTCTGTGCACAACACGGCGAAAATTGGAACTTCGATACCCAATCCCCATTTAAAATACGTGTATTCGCCCGATACTAGCGCCAAATCCAGTGTTTGGCGCTAGTGTCGGGCGAATATCTGTATTTTAAATGAGGATTGGGTATCGAAGTTCCAATTTTCGCCGTTTGTGCACAGAGCGAATAGCACTCTTATAGAAGCACGCACGCTTTACTCATAGTATATGCTTGTACATGAGCGTCTTAAAATCTTGGAAAGGCGATTCAAATAAAACTGACGTATATATAATTATGTATACGTTTACTCATATAGTTTGTTGTAAACAGTGAAATAGACTCCTTTTTGTAATAAAACTGCATTGCGTGATTGCAGTATAACATTGGAATAAGATGTTTAAATAAATAAGATGTTTAAATAAAAACCACGAAAACAGTTGGATATCGGAGCATGACTTTATTTAACTTTAAAACATTCGATATTTCGACTAGTGACACTCTAGAAGTGTCTGGACGCCTACCCTCACCACCACTGTCCGACATTTTCAGTCGAACACTGCCGTGACACGCGACAAATTCGTTGGTTTCTTTTTTGAATGTTTACACAGTTCAAAGCTTTCTTTACATTGAATTAAGGAATTGTAAAGATCGAAAACTAATTAATCGATTCCAAGCAACATTTATTAAAGTTTTTAACGGTGTATACATTCAAAAAAGTAATTGGTTTTCAATGTGTAGCACTAGTATTTCACTTAAAATGGTGGATAGTGGTAGTACGGGTAAGTGTCTAGACACTCCTAGAATATAACTAATTTCAACTTCATTCTGACGTGCTTTGCAGGAAAATTATTTATTAAGGAGTTACGCAATTTTCTTCTAAATAAGGTGTTTATTCCGCTGTTTAAGTCAAATTATATCAGTAAAAGTATGATTTGAATTGCCCGCCCAAGACTTGACTGGAACACTGGAGGTTTTCAGACAGTTCAGACTTCAGACCGCCCAGATAGTTCAGGATGCCCACGTGCAGGCACCCTAATAATAGGTATGTTCAATTTAGCGACCGTGGTCGATCAGGTCGAACCCGTTACCCTGATCGACCACGATCGCTAAATTGAACATACCTGTTGTATAGTACACGCTAACGAAGCTTCAGATAAGCAATCTTTTTTAAACTTGCAGACATTCCTTCATTTTTGCTTTCTTCGTTTTATAAACTAGAAAAAGATGTTTCAATAACTTTTTGACAAGTTTATATGAATAATACAAGCGAAAAATTTAATAATGTTTCGAATTCTGCTCCATGATTAAAAAATGTTTTCCTGATGATGAAGTGCGCTGTACATATGCATACAAGTTGTGCATACTGTAACATTCTTGATGCTTAATGAAAAAATTAAAAAGTATATGTACATGTGTAAAGATAGCTTAACGTTTTAGAAATTGGCAAAAAAGTTGGGCAGTCAACCTTTAAAGAGATACCGTTTTATAATTTATTCGCAGTACAAACATTCTCAATAAATTATATTGGTCATTCAATATTGTAGGGAACAAAGTAAAAAATAATTATAAAAATTCGAAAAAAAAGGATGAAATAATTCATTAGAGCGAGCGTTTGATACATACAATACCAGCGAAGCAGATCCAAACAGCTCTCACAGACTAATCTATTGCGTCGAACTTTAAACGGCTATAACCCAAAAATGGTAAATTTGAACAGTGCTCTTAATATTTATATTTTATAATATTTAAACATGAGTTTTTATAATATGTTGCAATCGTAACAAGATATCATCTTTACGTTTATATGACTTTTATTTTCTAGCTTTTTTACAAGCATGCATCATATCCAAAAGTATGATGTTAAGAAAACGGTAAAACTAAGTTGTACAAACATTTATATATATAAATTTATTAATTTTTACAAATTTTTCGTTGTATATCTAACTTTTTTTGAGTTTGGGCAGCAACTCTTCAAAGTCTACTTTTCAAAACAAAACATAATTACGGAATTTGCATAATATAAAGTGTTGCATCTATAAAATACTTATGCGCAACATTTATTGTATGTACGCACCAAACTGCCATAATCTGAAGTTTTAATTGACTCTTTAACGAGGTTCTTTTATAGCAGAGCACTATTGTAAAATAAGTATACCAACTCCGAAAAAACAGAGCTGATAAGGTTTAACTCGCTAGTAATCAAGTATTTTAAAATAGAATACTACGAAGACAATCAAAAATATTTTATATATTCACGATTTTAAATGTTTACATATTTTTATATGTTTGTTTTCTTTCTATTTTAAAGCTTGCGAATTGGTTTTCTAACAAAAATAGTGCAATAATTTACTTTTGTGGGATTTATAACTATTTAGTCTGGCCAATCGTATACAGTAACGTACATGTTTTAAGTTGTACAAAAATAATCATTTACATTCTCAAATACTAGAAAAATTTAGTGAATGCTTTGTTTTCGAGGGGTAAATTTTTGTAAGACTACAATGTAAGAACAACCTTAGATTATTGTTTAAATATATGATATACAGGCATGAATTATAATTTTTATACAATATACACGGATTATTAATTTATGAAGTAAGGATGACTCGACGATGATTATTTTATACACTTTTTAAAATATATTGGAAAAAAGAAAAAATATTGCAAGTTAACAAAAATCATGTATGAGAGAGCTTTATTAAATCGCGAACTTCGCAGGCGAATGCCGCATTATTTTCAAGCTCAGTCGGGAGAAAGTAAAACGATAATACCTGCTCAAAAAAATATCCCAAACATTCGATTACGTTTTATTTTATCAGCTGTCATTAGAAGTAGAAACAATATACGACTGAGCACAGAGTCTAATTAAAAAATAGTGTTTGTTTGCTCACAAGTACATAATATTTTATTTTGTTTTATTTTTTCTTCTTGGCAGCTCATAATCATGCGAGTAATAATATATGTAATAATATATGTAATAATATATGTAATAATATATTATAGACTAACTGCATTAAAAGAAATGCTGGTATATTATTGCGTATATTACGTAATTAAATTTGTATTTTCTATGCATAAATATATGCATGTATTATATTAGTTAAATAGTTCACGAGGAATGCACCAACAAATTTTCGTTATAACTGATGAAAATCACGGTTACATGCTGAGAGAAAAATATAAAATGTTGATATCTACTTATGTAATAAGTCAATACAGAATTTTATTGAATGTGCCTATTTTTAGATGTAACTTTACAAGGGTGTTGAATAAGGAGTTACATTACTCGCGATGTTAATATTTTTTAACAATAAAAAAAAATTCTTACAAGATGAGAATCATCACAAAGCTCTATTGTGCTAAAAATTTAATAGAGTAATGAATACAAACATCAAGCAACGTATTCCCAAAATAATATGGATGCCATAATTTTGAAACTATCACCATTGCATACATGCATACCATTTCCTAGCTAAGAAATAGTAACGCAGAATGAAGCTCATCAAAGTACGACTTGACTTCGAAAAAAAGAAATGAGAACTTCCTTACACGTGTACAAAATAAATTTTTGCTTCTCGCTCGTTTTCTTTTTTTCCTCAAAAAAGATTCTGACGATGAGAAGCTCACTGCTTCTTTTAACATGTGCTTAAGAAACATTAAAAAAAAAATAAATAAATGTGCAACTATTTTCTAAACATATTCCGAAACATAGATACTTTACTCACGTGTATTAGATATACATATTTTTGAAATGCGATATGAATATGAATGTAGAATCGGCAACTATGCACCATTTTTATAATTAATATTAACGACAAAAACATATATTTCAGTTACCTATCTATTATTAAGTGCATTTGCGACTGATTGATAATTTGCTGTGTGCAAGTATATTGTCGCCATCTGATGCCAGAATAGTGCGGACTTGCAGGACTTTTGAAGATGTGATGCATTGTCAATCGCAAATAATAATAATACATATTAATAATACCATACATATTAATTACGATACTAAGCGTGAAAACTGTGAAAATCACAATAACTTTTAACATCGTAGTTGTCCGTAGTGTAAAATGTAAAAACAAAGAGTTACGTCGAAATTGAGCTGGCTCGTCAAGTGTTACTCTCTTTATCTTATTAATTATTTATCAGTTAGGGCGCCCGCTTTGAGGGGAGCCACTACGCTATCGAAAAAATTTTTTTTTCTACCTCGGGCCTTTTTGGAACCCTGGTACACCCTCGCTAGAAAAAATAGCATTCGTAACTCAATTGTAAAGGCTTTTTTACGAACCTCGTTACGTCCCTCGCCTACGGCTCGTGCCGTAAACCTCTCGGTGCGCAAATTAAAGCCTTTCCAATCTCGTACGAAAACTACTAATTCCTACCATGGGCACAAAGTGCGGCAGAGACTTTTCGCCCACGGGACGCACTTTGGGCCCATGAGCGCAAAATTGCACTTCGTGCCCTCGGCAAGAAATAGTAGATTACGTGTACGAGTTTGGAAAGGCTTGGATTTGCGGACCGAGTGGTTTGCGGCCCGAGCCGAAGGCGAAGGACGTAACGAGGTCCGTAAAAAAGCCTTTAAGATCGAGTTGCGGAATCTATTTTTCCACCTAAGAGCCAAAATCAAGCGGCGAAGGTGCTATTTTGAGGTTAGAAGGTGGAAAAATAATATTCGAGACTCGGGCACAAAAGTAAAAAAAGCGCGCCCTTCGGGCGCTCAAGTTTTTACTTTCTGCCCTGGTGACGTTATGTACTATTATTCTATCCAGGGGCACAAAGGATTTGTGCCTTAGGGCCGTGTTTTGCGCCTTTCAATCACTTTGCACCTACGGGCGGGTAAAGTACGTTTCCACCCTAAGGTTAAAAGTTATTAGTATGCCTAAAATGTGCCCATGGGCGCAAAATAGTAGTTTTTGTACGAGATTGGAAAGACTTTTTATGCGAACCGAGAGGTTTACGGCACGAGCCGTAGGCGAGGGATGTAAAGAGGTTCGTGAAGCCTTTACGATCGAGTTACGAATGCTATGTTTCTTACCGAGTACCAGGGTTCCAAAAAGGCCCGAGGTAGGAAATAGTAGTTTTTGTCACAAATGTGCCTCTCTCCAGGGCGGTCCCTGGGCCCGAGGGCGCTTTGCGAAGCAACGCCCGAGGGATCGTTGGGACCACCCTGGTCGGATGCACATGAGTGGCGAACGCTGTTTTTCCTACCGAGGGTGTACCAGGGTTTGCTAAAGTGCCCGAGGTAGGAAACAGTACTTTCCATCATTCCATAAAATATCTGAATAGTGCTAGTCTTCGTGAACATTGGCATCATTGGGGCGCACTTAAAATTTGCCGAAGGGCGCCAAGGGTGCTAAGACCGGTACTGAGTTAGTTATTGCATTATAAACTTTAATTTATCTTCAATATAGGAGCTGTCATGCGCTTATTATTATTCCCATTATCTTTACGTCTGACAACTCAAAATGATTTATAATCTCAACAATATACAGTTGTTAGTGCATTGAGTCCCCAAAAGTCAGGCAAGTCTGCATGCACTTTTCTGTCACCATGGGTTCTGCTGTAGTTTTTTTGTTTGCCTCCTCCAGCAACATGCACACAGCAAATACCGTCTCTACACCTATTGTGATTCATAATAATGTTAATACTTTTTTGATAAAATATTTGAAAAAAAATAAGTTTGTATCTTTTCTCTTTTTTTTTTCTCTAGTTATACAAGTGTATTTATGTCATCAAGAAAAAACCACAAGATGTTGAAATTGTTGAATAATATGATGTATATTCTACAAAACATAGTTGTTGATGAACTAAAAAATGCGAAAGCGTATGATTTTCATTGAAAAAGTCGTAAAACAACATCCTCAAACCCAATGTATATTCAAAATTGTACAAAAATAGATACATAAAAATATAAATATTTATTCGCAACCAAAACCATTGATAAATAATTGGATAAAGCTTCTTTTTACTATTTTCTATTTCTTTGAATTTTGACTTACTTTTTTTTCAAACATTGAAATATTGATTCGTTGACTGCGAGGACTGTAAAAAAGGTAAGTCTCCCTGTGTTGCCTAATTTAGAGGGATTTTCGAGGGATTTTTATCTTTTGAATGAACTAAGTGGCCACTTGTGTCGTACCGGTTGTCTCCTCCCAAACAGCTGAGCCATTGAAGCCTCTCTTTTCTCTCACGTCGACGTTGAACTGCTTTCTGTGATCCATACTTGATAATTAAAAATCGACAAAATTAAAGCAATGTCTTTACTGAGCGAATAAATTAGCTCATGTTAGCCGACTTCTCGTTTCATGCTTCCGCCACCGTGTAGCAGTGGGGCTTGCGGCTAGGTACGAATAACGCTGTACTACTCAAATGAAGTGTTATTTATTTACATTCTCTACCGATCCTCTTGTAACTCTTGTACATAGACTCTACTTTATTGCGCTAAAACTTACACACATACCCACACACAATTGATTCAGAAATTTAAAAAAACTTAATTTTTTTTCATACAAAATCCAAATAATAAAAAATATGGTATAAACTAAATTTTATTCGTGTATATTATTTATTTATTTATTTATTTATTTATTTATTTAAGAAAATAAACGGGCTTAAGCCCTATGCATACAAGCATAATGTATAGTTATGAGACTATATAGTACATATCAGGTACTGCTGTTGCCTTGTTACCTTTATAAATTAGTAAAAAAACATTTTTAAATATTGGTTATCAAAATCGATAAATGGAATCTTGAAATATTACTAATTACATATTCACACGTGCAAAAACGACCATAAACCAGAAAACCTGTTTACCTGTTTTTAAAGATTTCAATAATTGTTTACTGACACAAAGCATTGTATACGAGGAAAAAAAATGTATAAAAAAAATAATCATTACTATTCATTTAATTTCAACATTACTCTTTTCTATCAATTTCGTACAAGCCACAAACTTTGTTTGATGGTACAGCTTTATCTGTAAAAAACAAAATAAAATGAAATATAAAAACAACAGATTCTACAGTGAAGTCTATGATATATTTTTACTGACCGATCATTTTAGGTTTTGATAGATTCAAGTTTTTCATAATTTCAATGAACTCCTTAAGGGATTTGGTTAGTCTTTGATTATAAGTTTTTTCTTCGGCTACTGTTGTTACTGTTAATCCCTTATAATCGTGAGCTGGATAGAGCTTGAAGTTATCTGGTAACTTGAAGATGACCGAATGTACAGAGTTGTATAATGTTTCTGAGGATCCTCCCTGAAATTGCACATATATAAAAATTTTGTCACTAAAAAGTCATCCCTGTAACCATGTGCACCTTATAAAAAACATTAATTTCCCCAAGGGCAAGAAATTGATACGGCCCAATACGCTTGATTCCTTTTTTTTTCTTTTTTTTTTTTTTTTTTTGTTCATTATCGCCTTAAGAGGACGTGGAAGGTAAGAGGTTATGTTCTATGGGGATTTTACCGTTTCCAACTTTTCTCCTTCATTACTTAACGAAATTGGATGAAATTTTGTAGATTGACTTAAAATTGACCATAGAAGAGCGCTTAACTCTTGGATTTGCAAAACAGTATTAAATAGTAAAGCGCCTGCGTCATATAATACACGAAGAGGTTTCACTATTCAATAGTGATTTGTAAATACCCAAGAATAGAGCGCTCTTTGATGGTCAATTTTAAGTCGATCTACAAAATTTCATCCAATTTCGTTGAGTAATAAAGGAGAAAAGTTGGAAACGGCAGAATCCCCATGGAACATAACCTCTTACCTCCCACGTCCTCTTAAGGCTCAGACATGACTTTTTTAACACAAGCATAGTGTTTTTACGCCATTGGAAAAGGAAGAAGGATGGGATAGGGTAGGAGGTACTTACAACTTATCGGTTATTGCCTGAGTCCTGACCAAGTGTCTACGTATAAACACCAGGACCAACTCCTGCACACCTTTCGCTCACATTGTCCGTAACGTAAGAAAAACAGTTAAGCGAACCCCGGGAAAAAAGAAAGCGGAGCGAGCCTCTAGGCAAACGGCGAGACTTGAACCAAGTCCCACCCAAGCCCCTACACTGCTTGGTTTCGAAAGATCGACGAAACTGCAACTCTACTGCTGCGCCAATGTGCCGGTACGCTTGATTCCAATACAATACTATGTCGATGCTTTTGTACCTCTAATTGTATCTACATCTCCGCCTTTGTCTTTTTATGTATTCCTCACTGAGTATTTGTATCTCTGCATACGCCTCTTAGTGTACATCTTATTTAAATGAGATTATTATATAACTATTTTTTTATAATTTCTACCCCCCGCATCTAAATCTTAATTTCTCTCTATCTTTCTCGATGTTAAAGTTTCTGTATTGCCAAATTCTCTGACCCATTGTGTGTATGTTTATGTCTTTTTTTTTTTTTGGTTTTAGCTTCCACTATTTTTTGACTAAGGTGCATCTTTTTGTCTTTGTCTCTATTACAAAACTTGTTTGCTAGAAAATTTCTCTGTTTTACTAAGTCTGTGACTTTTACTACGACTTGTTATCCGACCGGTTATCCGACTCCTGTTTAATATCTCTGTATTCTTTATAATTGTATCTATCTTTTGTTATAACTTATTAGTCTCGTTGCCTCTGTCTCTCAATATTTTTCTACCATTTATACTTTTCATTTTATTTATTTTTATGTTTGCAGCTCTCCATCTCTCTCGATGTCTAGTAAGGTTTTGTATTTGTGATTTCAAAGTAGTGTCTATAGATATCTCTATCCATGCATCTGTCTCCACATCATTTATTTATATTTTTTTATATCATTTTCTAACCCATGCACCAGCTTGAGTTGATTTTTGCGGGTCCCTTCTACCACCTTGGTTTAGGGGTTGTTGATCCCTATCCATCCCCCCTTATCTCATAATCCAGCCACAACCCATGACCTTTTGTCCCATATCCCTCATATACCCTCTCTTTCCACCGTTGTACCCCCTTGTTCTCCAAGTATAAGTCCCGCATCTACCCAAAACGGAGCCTACTCCCAGATTACCCTGTGATCGCACCTCAGACTATAGAGCCTTAGCCAACTGAAGTACGACTGCTCGTTGTTTCTGTTATTTATTTGATTATTACCGTTTTTTTGTGCCCTCGGATTTCATGTTCAAAGTTTTGTCATTGTTTTGCTCTTTTCGTTTTTTTAGTCCGTGTCCCTTTGTCTATTTATCATTAAGTCTTTGCCCCCAGGACTCTATCTTTTGCCTTTCGCAGTGTTAAAGTACTCTTCTTTTTGGATTTTCGCTCTCTTATTCTACGAACGATAATTTCTGTGTTGCTAAATCTGCATCTCTAAAATTCTGTTTGCAGTTCCCTTATATTTTAGAATATATCTTTGAATCTACCTCTGTTCTTGTATTAATCTCTGTCTCAGTATTAATCTCTCGCACTATGTTTTGTTTGCGTACTTTTATTTTTGCACTGTCTGAACTCTACATTTTTATCTTTACCTATTTGTTTATACCCTTAACTTTATATCTTTATTATTTCATATCTTAATACCTCCCTTGCTCGTCACTTTCTCTTTTAATGCTCTAATAGCTGACACTCAGAGATAGATATAAATATATCGATATCCAGCGACAGGGAAAAAAAATATAGAGAGACAATCGCATGAAGAAAAAAAAATAAGAATAAAGTTGCAAAGTAATGAATTTGGAGATTAAGAATAAGAGATACAAGATATGGAGACATAAAGGTTGTCACGAATATTAAAAACAATGAACATGCATATAAACATTTGAATGTGACGCGCAGGCGTGGTTAAACTCTCTACTCTCTTCCGCAGATTTTTCGGATTTATTGGTACTATTTTCACGCACGAATATACTGGCAATGACAAGGTACAAGTTTGTTCTGCTTTTTTTGTTGTGCCGATAGCTGATGACAAGAAAAATGTCAAATTTTAGTAGAAAAAGTGCAATAAAATTAAATGGAATGATAGACAGATGGAATGCAAGAGAAAGAGATATAAGGTGGAAGACGCCGATATAATAAGAGTATATAGTAAGACGTAATGCGGAATCCGTCAAAGAAAATTCTTCCACTTTCACCACTTCCTACAAAAGTAGTATACTATAGAGAGTCTCTAATCTTATGACGTACTCTACAAAGAGCTCCAAGGCTGCGGTTACACGTATGTGGAATAGGATTTGCAGAATAGAATATCCCGTACTTTCCTTTCGGCTGCCGAAAAAACCTTTCTCTCACTCCTATGAGCTATTCTTATTCTGCGGAATAGAGCTGCGGGTTGCGGAATCCGTCAAAAAAAGGTCCCTCTCTATCACCATTTTCGATAAGGGTTGTATAGTATGGAGAATCTCTAATCTTATGAGACATACTGCTAAAAGCGCTAGTGCCCCGTTCATACGTAGCCGAATAGTATGACGAATATTGTTTTCTCACACCTACATATGCGGGCTTCTTTATGATTGCTACTGTTTTCGACTGCGATAAACAATATGTTTTTAAGAAAATCTGGACATTTTAGGTGAATAAGTATAGATCAAAGAACTTTTAATTTTTGGTACCACATACGCAGCCCGCCTATTCAGCTACGTGTGTACGGGGGTCTTGGTGCTCTGCAGAATTTGAGAATTTGTCATAAGACTAGAGAGTGGTGGTAGTGGAGAAACTTTCTTTGGCGGATTTAGCAAACCACAGCTCTATTCTGCGGGTGCAGGACCTTAAACCATGTATTATGCAGAAAATTTACAATTATGATGGTTGATATTATTGCTCTTGCGTGGCTGCTTGTATGTGTAATGCCTCACCGCCATAATCTTCCTAGTGTTATTGTTTGCAATCTTTTGCATCAATGCAATTTTTGTAATGTTACCGTTTTGTTCTATATTGATTATTTTTGTATTGATAAATTGAACAATTTACAAAATTTGTCTTCCAATCTGAAAATTTTACTCACATATATTTATAGAAGGGCACGATTCTCTATTATCAATAAAATCTACTGTCACATGGCTTTCATATTTGCTCCAAAATACATCACCTGAAATTTTATCTGAAATTAACAACCAGGTGTAAAATTAGCGTAATTTATAATTTACTATAACAGTAACTACTAGCTTTTTTAAACATATCGTTTTAAGAATTTTATTCCATCAAACCCGTAGCAATTGCTGTAATTTTTTTGTATGATTTTTGTTGCGTGTTTTTGAATTGCCGAAAGATGTTGCACCCTTAATTT
Source organism: Copidosoma aretas (assembly GCA_030522625.1). Lineage (NCBI taxonomy): Eukaryota > Metazoa > Arthropoda > Insecta > Hymenoptera > Encyrtidae > Copidosoma > Copidosoma aretas. The sequence continues at coordinate 14,237 of JAPYYV010004721.1, forward strand.
TATTTAATATAAATTTGAAAAAGATCGTTCATGATCTTTAGGAGGAATTATGTTCATCTATCTATTGGTGTACTTTTCATTGTTTTTTTAATTTTTTCTACAATTCAAATTTGGTTATTACAAGTATAGTATTTAGGAATCTTAACATATTTCAATGAATTTAAGGAATCAGCAATTACATTTGATCACAAGCAAGGTGTAAGATATGTTTCTTATTATTTTATTAAACTTGCAAATACAAATAATTCAATCAACAGATGCCTTTTCTGTAAACAATCATTCAAAAGATAAATTTAAGTAAACGGCTTCAAATTCATAATACATATACAATTTATAATCGTGGAAAAAGGTTTTTAAGAAGAGATAGTTTTAAAAAGCGCAATGACAATGTATAAACCGCTGCCGATAAATTAGCAAAAACCTTCCTCAAGATATGTTCTTCTGTTTATTTTTAATAAAAAAATTATGATTGAATGACGTTTCAGGATGATTCTAAATGGTAGAACAGCTATTTCTATGATCTAAAAAATAGGATTATTTAAAAATGAATTTTTTTTATCCAAATAGTACAAAAACCATTGTTAAAAATTACTTCAGTTGAAAAACAGTCAGACCATTATTCAACATTGCTACATTCGTTGATATTCGTTGTATAACAAAAATTCAGCAAAAACATTACTTAATTATCGTACACATTTCGAGTTATGATTTTTAAAAAAGTCGTAGTACCTCAATAATACCAAAAATAAGGAAATAGTAGATCAAAATGATAAATGAGGGTAAAATAATTTTTTTTTTTGCTTTACAAGATGCAATAATTATTAGATTGGACTATAATTTTTGCGATCAAGAAATATCAAAAACCTGGTTTTCATAGATGCATGAAATCGCTTTTTGAAAGACCTGAATAAGGTACATAACTATATTTTATATAATAATTCTAAATGGATAATAATTGTTTTTTTTTTATGCTCTAGGAGATATATTTGTTGAGAACATCTAATTCTAATTTTTTAACCCCTAAAAAGTGGAAAACCAATTTTTGGACATAAAAAATCGTTATAACAACTTGTTTTTTCCGAGCCGCTATGAAGACATAAAACCAAACATTTGAAGCCCTGAATCATTAAAATCGGTCGTGGGAATTCTGAGATATAACTGGATAACACTGATAACATACATACACTATAAAGACATTTCTAACGTATTTCCTCAGAAAAAAATTTTTTACCGATACAAAGCTACTTTGAGGAGGAAGCAATAAGAAAATAGGTTATCAGAAAGACGAAGAATGGCAAACAAAGTCATTTTTATGACTTATAAGGTATAATTATTTTATAAAAAAAAAAACTACAATTTTTTTGAAAAATCAAACATATCTCAGAAACCCTCCAATACAAGTAGTTTCGATGATCAAAGGCTCAAAATATTTGTTTTCAAATCCTTACATTGGTTCCAAAAAAACATTCAAGTTTCAAGGTTTTCTTCTTAAGGCATTCTTATTGAGGTTGTTATAACGATTTTCTATGTCCAAAAAGCGGTTTTTTGCTACTTTGAGGGTAAAAAAATTCAAATTTTATTTCCTTAATAGTTGTATCTAATAGAGCATTAAAACAGCTTTTATTCGGCATGTCGTTTTTTTTTTAAAGAATAACTACAGTTTTTTTTTTTAAATCAGTCATATCACAGAAATCCTTTAAGTGATTCCGATGAGTCAGGTCTCAAAATATTTGTTTTTATCTCCTTATATTTGTTCATAAAAATAATTCAAGTTTTATACCTTATCCAGATTGTTATAACGACTTTTGATGTTCAAAAAACGGTTTATAAAGTGAAAAATTTTCTGTTGGAATTATTTGTTTTTATATCCACATATTGGTTTGTTGGAAATTTTTGTTATTGTATTTGATAAATAGATTATCAAATAGCTTTGTATAATTCAATAATATTTTATCTGTAATGTTGTTGTATTAGGGGATGTGCACAAATTACGTAAGATATTTTGGGGTGGGTGGGGGTCAAGGATTTCTTACGATTTCTTACTAAAGGGGGGGG